>SJYC01067091.1:0-38640 GCA_006408675.1 Madoqua kirkii
GGGAGGGGGGGGGCGGCGGGGGGTGCTTCTCGCCCACGTGCTCCCACAGCCCTGGGGCTCTCCGGGATTAAGTGTGTTTGCATCCTTCATTCACTGTGCCCATCCAGACAGAGTCCACAGCAGCCAGGTGGCATGCGGCCCCCTCTGAGCGCACCGCACACCCTCAGACCACCTAGTGGCCAGGAGGTGTTTACAAACATTTCCTGAATGAATAAATATGTATGAGCACCTCTGGTCCACGTGACTATCAGGTAAAACCATAGAGTTACGTACTACCAGAGAGTTGTTTTTTTTTTAATGTTCTTTTTTGCACACTATTGGCAAAATCAACCTTGGGTGTGTGTGTTAGTCACTCAGTCATGTCTGACTCTTTGTGACTCCATGGACTGTAGCCTGCCAGGCTCCTCTGTCCATGGGATTCTCCAGGCAAGAATACTGGAGTGGGTAGCCATTCCTCTCTCCAGGGCATCTTCCTGATTCAGGGATTGAATCCTGGTCTCCCATATTACAGGTAGATTCTTTACCATTTGGGCCACCAGGGAAGCCCAATCAACCTTGGGGAATGATTTCTAGCTTCAGTTCTATTTCCAGTTAGTTTTACAATTTAGAAGATCTTCCCTTGTAGCTCAGTGGGTAAAGTATCTGCCTGCAGTGCAGGAGACCAGGGTTCGATCCCTGGGTTGGGAAGATACTCTGGAGAAGGAAATGGCAACCCACTCCAGTATCCTTGCCTGGAAAATCTCATGGACAGAGGAGCCTGGTGGGCTGTGGTCCATGGGGCTGCAAAGAGTCAGGCACAACTGAGCGACTAACACTTTACAATTTAGGGAAAATCCTTCTACCTCAGCCCCTCACCCCCAGCAGGACTCTCAGGTCCCTTCAGCTTCAGGAAGGTGATAGCATCTGGGCAACATGCAGGCCAGAGCCCTGGAGTGAGCAGACTCCAGTCTGAGCCCCACTGTACCATCTATAAGCTGTGTACCCAGCAAGGGACCTAACCTTCCTGATTCCCGGGTTCCTTGTTAACCAGCAAATTATCAGCCTTGTAGGAGTTTCTGAGACAAACAAGGGGGTGCATGTAAAGCCTTTGGCATAAAGCAAGCGCTCACTATGCTCACTCACTAAGCTCTTATGACTGATGACTGGGATCACACACTGCTACAATAAGGCCTCATTTATATGGCACTGGCCCTCACACGGTCCTTTTATAAATATTTTATCCTCGTAGTGCCATGAGGAAGGCAAGCTTGGAAGGAGTCCAAGGAGCCTGGCGATGAAGAGCACACACTTTGTGTTAAGGGTCTGGTTATGAGTCCTGGCTCTGTTTAATCTCATGTGTAAAACTGTGTGAACAGCGGTACCTTCCTCTACTGGGTGGCTGAGAGGACAGAATGAGATATAAATACATGAAAGGCATTTGGCACAGTGCTTGATAGAGATAAATGCCCAGAAATTGTGGTTGTGATGATCTGAAGAAGGTAGATTTTCCAAATTACATTCTTACTGCAAATACCACAAGAAGTTTCCTTTAGCCACAAGATGATTTATTAAAAAGGAAGCAACGGAATCTGGGGCCAGGCCTGGATGCAGCTGTAACCTAGATCCTTCCTTTATTCCCCTGGCTTTAGAGTTAGACCCTCCTCACCCTAATGTCACCCTGACTGCCCGAGGAACAGAAAGAACACTCTAGATAATGCCAGAGCAGTTGGGAACCCCAGGCCCCATGGGACAAAGTCTTCCATGTAGTTTGCAAGGGGCTTCCCTCCTGGGAGGCTCCGGCTAGAGAAGCGCGGCCCTGAGAGCTCCCTGTAGGTGGGGAGAGGTGCTCAGGCCAGCGCCTCTGCACAGAGCCCTGCTTCCCCATCCTTCCCCTTTTCTTCTCCCAGAATGGCAGCCCCCACTGCTTCACCCAGCACCTGACCCTACTCCATCATAATGATCTCAGTTCTTTATCTTGAAAGGAAAGGGCTAGAATGCAACTTTTTAAATGAAGAAAGCTAACAAGTAACGAGATAACATGGGAGCAAAAAGAGCAAGATGCAGTGATCCTGAATCCTGTTAAGAGTGAGGTGTGCAGCAAGTAGAGGGGGGAATATGGAAAGGCGGATGCGTAATTAGCTTGGCACCCCCAGGACTATGGCACTTCAGGCCAGTGGCACCCAAGATATGGGGCTCCGGCCCATTGGTGTCCAAACCAGTTAGGTGTGGGAATAAAATACTAGACTTTCTCTGTTATCCCATTCTTTTAAAATTCCTACATTGGGTATGCTTTATAGTTCACAAACTACATTACTAAAATGGAACATCTACAGAAATGCCCCCATCTATATGCGTCAGGCTTGTTGTGCTTTATATGTAAGTAGTTAACTCATTTAATTCTTATAACAGTGCTGTGAAATCAGTATAGAATCATGCCCACTTGACAGATGAGGTAACTGAGGCAATGAGGTTAAATAATTTGCCGTGGTAACATACTCATTCAATGGCAGAGGAAGGATGTCAACCTGGGCAATCTGGCCAGAATTGCTGTTCTTAAGCACTTTTCTCATGATGGCTCATATAAACCTCACATGATAATGTGAACATATGCAGGGGTACAGGATGGTTTTCATCGCTGTCAGGGAATATGACCAGGCTTTGGGACACAATGAGGGGTAGGAACCCACCTACTCAGTGCTGCATTTTGAGTGCTCACTTTGCCCCTTCATGATTTTCTTTCAATAAATTTTATTGAAATCCTCAGGATCTTCACAGGACCGCTGACTTTGTCTGGGGTCCTGTGAAGATCCTGAGGATTCCAAGATAACTTATTCCCAGGGGTCATGATCTAATTTGACATTATAATACAATATAGGAGGTGCTCAATAAATATCTTCTGAATGAGCAAGTGACATTCACACATCCCTTAAATCTTGTGTTTTTCATAAAAGAGATGGTCATAATACATTTTAAAGGAAAGAGGTAAAGACAGAGCACCTTCGAGCCATCCAGCCACAGACAATCTGCTGGTATTCTACGAGTCACACATGCTCCTAGACCTTGGTTCTATACTAGATATGCGAAGAACTCCAAGCATACACACCACATGCATGCTTGGGGCAAACAAAAACAAAAACAAAAAACAGAGGAAGGGAGAGGGTGGGAGGGAGGAGGGAAAGGAAAATAAGCTACAAAACATTCAATTAGTCACGACTTAACCTCCTTCTATGTCCCAACCTCTGACCAAATACCCCCAAATGCGAAATATCCCCAAACGCCCAGTGGTATAAACAAATGTTGTTCCTCAGATTATCATACTAAGACTTAATCTGAGAACCATCAGATGTACTGCTTAGTCCCTATGGTTCTATTCTGTGCAGACACTAATATAATTATCTAATCATCACCTTTCCCAGGTCAGGAAGTACACGTCATTTGCCAACCCAGGCAACCGACCTCCTAGTTAGGCCTTGTTAATTTTGCTCTTGGAAAATTTTAAATCTCGAGTTAATATTGGGAACAAGGAAATCCATTCAGAGAGCAGACTGTTGGCACAGGGAAGCAAGCGCAATTCTGGACTGCATCAACCACCCAGGCAGCTTAAGTAGCTCACCATCTTGGCACTGGCCCACAGTTCACCCCAGATGTGCTTGACTAATACTAATCACATATATATTTCAACAAATTATGTTTCTCTGGAAAAAATAAACACAATTCCCTGAGCTGAATTCCAGTTCTGAGAGCTGGAAAGCCAAAATACTTAGGTGCAAAGAGGAAGTTTTTCACCTATATGAACTATTGGAAGACCCAAATAAAATTAACACATTTTTATATAATGCCAAACAAAATAAGATGTTTGCCAAAGAGTATACATTTTAGAAGTTCTTTTGTGGGGCTTGTGGGTAGAAATGCAGAAAATAATCAAGGTGAATAAAGTTTTCCATCTAGCGATGGATGGGAATTTAATACCTATGAACCCTGTTCTCTCTCAAAAATTTAAGCCAGGTAAATAATATCACTTCATGAGTCAGGCCTAAGTCAGGCCAAGACTAACGTGTGAGGGAAGCTTTAAATATCAAATTCATGTATATGGAAGAGTTTACATTGCAGTCCTATTTTCTCCATGCAAAAGGGTCTACAGTTAGAAAAATTCCCATGCCAATGTGGACTGCATAACTTAAAAAGGAAAACTGAGATGGTTGAATATCTGAATTTGTACTAAAATGGACATTCAGACTCGTGGGCAGCTGTCAGTTGCTAAAAACATTGTATGAATTCTGCATAATTGCGTCTTTGTAAACAACTAACCAGCCCTGTAGTAAGATAATCAATTACTCCAAGATCCTGAAGCCCTGATTTGAGGGCAGGGACATCACATTTGAGCTAATCGCCTCTTTGAAGCCGGAGGACTTCCATTTTCCCCACAGCATAATCACTTCTCTTGCCCAGCTTGTCAAAAGCTGGCTGCAGACACCGCACGGCATGCTGACAGTGGAAAGAACCCATCCCCCGATGGCCGAGCACACACACTCCGCAGCCACCATCTCACTGGTCATTTCTATTGTAAGGAACATGGGAGCGCGAGAGAGACACCCAGAGACAGCAGCCGCCCCTCCCAGGTGCAGAGCGGATGATCGAAATGGCACTTACTGTTGATGAGAAAAAATCATTCCTTAGGTTGAGCGGAACCTCCAAGTTCCCGGCTGCACCTCCACCTCCCGGGGATGAGGCGGCCCCTCCCCCGCGCGGCGGCCTCTCCATTCACCGGTTCTGCATCTTCCCCAGGCCGCCCTCCCGCAGGCTCCCAGGGGCTCGCCTCGCCCGCCACCACAGAACAGTGCCCAGAGGCGAGCAAGTGACCTGCGACTCCGCTAACTGCAATTTTTAAATCTTAGTTTTCTCCCTTCCAGTAAACAAACATCTCCAGCCCCTGCCTGTCTCTCACACACAGTCTTTTGTTCTGACGCTACAGGATTGCAATGCCAGGGAAGAAAGTCCCTGTGTTATCTATGGGTTATTTATGAAGTGCTATAACACAGGGAAGAAACATTTAGATTTGCGGCGCTGGAAAGGAGGATTTCTGTTCTCATCAAATTAAATGTCTCTGTTTCAGGTTTAAAAGCAACGGTGTAATATGAAGCCCCCAGGTCCAACGGGAATGGCTTTCTCCTAAAGAAATTCCCCAGGAGATTTTCTGCCTTGCCTTTTCAGTCCTGTGCATCCTGGCTTAGGAGGAGCAGAGAATTTATCTAGTCCATTTCTTTGCATTTTTGCAAAAAGAAAAAAAAATCTTGTTGTACAAAAAGAGTTCAAGATTTGCAGAGGAAGAAATTTTGCAGTTTTCTTTGCTAGTTCCCAAGGTTTACTATAATGTGAAGTTTTGAAAATTCCTCCACATCCCTATTCATGGTTCTGGATGTGATCCTGAGTAGCTCTGCTTGGTGGAGCACCACTGGTTTGTGTCCAAGCCCCTTTTAGGCTCAGTCTCAGCCTTATTTGGAGACTCGATATCAATCACTTTTCATGAATCCCTACAGCCCAACATTTAGTCATTATTTCATCCCGACTTGAACACAGCAAGCACATTCTAAACCAGTTAAATTAGGAGTACAGATTGGAAAGAGTTCCCTCAAATGCAGTATCTAACTTGTGTCCACATGCCTGGCTGTGCATGGTGACCTCCACCGCTCAGACACCGGACCTTTCTGCTGCTGGACAACAGGCTCCTGAGGCTCGTGGTCCCTGTGATGGCTGCTGTCTCCTTGGGGAAGATCCTTGACCCTCAGAAAGGCATTTCTGCCAGCCCTGAGAGCAGCAGCTGCCAGCTCCAGAGGCGGAATGATGGGGTTGATGGGAAGGAAAAAGGAGATGGGGGAAGCCGACCTCACATCTGGCTCTCTGTGTGCTAAAACCCTCTAAGTCTTTCCAGTCCCACTAAATCAGGCAACTTGCTAAGACCAGAGCAAGTCAGCTTTATGACTAGCAACATTGTTTGGTCTTCCAGAGTAACCTCGAGAAAATACAGATAAAAGGAGAGCAATGAAAAACGTAGCAGTTAAAAAGGCACACATCTCCTTGCCCATTCTTCAAGGGATGGAAAAACAATCTTAGCACACAGTTGCCATGGAAATAACTGCTGTGCTTAAATGACATTTTAATTGCTACTAATATAAAACAGGTGGGCTTTTCACATTGGTAGGAAATTTATGCTTCATTGAAAAGTTTTTTCATGGACTTGATCTTGCTAATAGCAGGAGAGCTATCTAGTCTAATTACAAAGGGGCCATAAGGTAGTGTGTCTGAGTGCATCCCTCCTCATAACACTGGCCTAAGGATGCCAAGTCTATTAAATGATGCTACCATCAAGAGAGATTAGAAGAAAGGTAACAACATTTATGGCATTTTTTTAAGAAAAAAAAAAAAAAAAAGGTTCCTGTATTCTTTCTTCCATAATGAACATTTACTAAACAGAGATAAAAAGAAAATTAAAACCATCAATGATACCTACACCCAACAGATACCAGTGGAAATACTCTGGGGTATGTCTTTCTGTTCAGCTGTCTCATCTCTTTTAGGCATCCAAAGCTTTCACCAGATTATCCTCACAGGCTGCTAGAAAACTCTTTAAAACTTTAAAGACTAACCCTATGTCTCCAAAGACGCTCCACCAAGATGAACAACTAGACAGTGACTTACTGAGGACACAGGGCCCCTGCTTCAGGAGGCACAGAGAAGGCTCTGGTTAATAAAGGGGGATGGAGGCTCTGGGAAATCAAAGGAGGCGGATTTTTAAGGAGTTCAGCTACTGGGATTTTGAAATCAAGGGTACACATAGGTGAGATTATGTGTTGAGCTGAAGTTTTCTTTGGCATCAGTCCTGTTGATGGCTGAGAACCTTCTTTTCAGAGTTTTAGTCTGTGCTGCTGAAGCAAGGCAATTCTGCATCCCTTGGTCCACCACCCAACATCCTGTGCCTTAACTGTTATTTTTAATAGGTAACCCAGCTGACCCAAAACATGAATCACACATATTGGTGGTTCTGAAAAACAGCTTCTGTAACTTAGCCATCTCTCCTGCATTCAGGTTTCGCTAGATTTTCAATGACATTATCAAAGAAAAACATGGGCAAGAGGCATAGCCAATGTCTACAATTAAAAAATTTAACTCATTTACTGTCACTGAGCATAGTAGGATATAATTAATATGTCATCAAACCAGATTGGGTTCACACCATTCACCAAAAAATACATAGTGCTTCAAATGACCTTTCTGTGAAAGAAATTAATAACATACTTGATAAGAGTCTAGATGTCACAAATGTAAGAAGCCACCAGGGGCCCATGAGGAATGCTAAAAGCTCCTGCAGCAATTCTGATGGAGACTCAGTTCTGTGAATTTTAGCGCTCACACGACGGGCTTCCCTCATAGTTCAGTCGGTAAAGAATCTGCCTGCAATGCTGGAGACCCAGGTTCGATTCCTGGGTTGGGAAGATTCCTTTGGAGAAGGAAATGGCAACCCACTCCAATATTCTTGCCTGGAGAATCCCATGGTCAGAGGGGCCTGGCAGGCTACAGTCCATGGGGTCACAAGAGTCGGACGTGATTTAGTGACTAAACCACCACCAGGGCCTATGTGAGGAAGTTGGCATTAAGACTGACTTAGGCACTCCAGCCCCCCTGATTATTTGGTTATTTCAGAAGATGTATGCTTTAGACTCATTGCTTTAAGAATTTTACAGAAGCTGAAAAACACTATGCAGGCAGGGGAAAAACCGTGGTTTGGGTCAAAGCACCTTCCCCTCACCTCCTGGATCATACACTAATACTACACACAGGTATATAGATGGAGCCATCATTGTCCTGGTGCTTTTTCATCCAGAATCTAGCCCATGGTTCATGAACAAGGAGATACGCCACAGAGGCCACAAGGTTACCATAAGTGGCAAGTCCACTCTGTGGCAAGTCACCCGGCTGCTCGCTCCATCTGTGATCCCCAGACCTGAACCATTGACAATACCTTGGCACTTGCTAGAAATATGCATTCTCCGCCCACAGAATGGGCTCATTCCCCTACCTAGGGAATCAGAAGCTCTGGGGGTGGGGTCCTGCCATCCACGTTCTAGGAGCCCTCCAAGGATTCTGCTGCATGTTTAAATTTGAGAACCACTGCTCCAGATTGGAGAAGGAAATGGAAACCCACTGCAGTATTCTTGCCAGGAGAATCCCAGGAAGGGGGAGCCGTCCTGGCTGCCGTCTATGAGGTCTCACAGAGTTGGACACGACTGAAGCACTTAGCAGCAGCAGCTCCAGAGAAAACAGTAAAGTCTATACTGAGTTCCAGGTTTTAGAAAAATTCTGGTAAAGAACCTTTAAAGGTCTCAAAGGGCCAAGTGCTCCTCTGATGCATGGTACAGGGGGATAAAAAAACCATGGCTCCGATCTGTCCAAGGTAGACTCGCTTCTGCCCTTGGCTCAGTTATTGACCTTCTCTGAGCTACAGCATCCTTCTCTGAAAGTTGGAGAATACTGACCATGTAGGGTTCTTGCAAGAATGAAATAAAATAATATATATAAGCGTGGCACTGAAAACACCAAAACAAAACAACCCACACCCTGTCCACCCCCCAACGGAGCCTATTAGCTGAAATGACTAGTAAATTTAATGTGCACTGAACTAATCTTGTCCTTCATGTTTTGTCAGTTCTTTTGAAACTTACCTCTATTTTGTTGAGAATAACCCTTAAACAATAGGCCTTTTTCCAACCTGATTTATTGAGGTCTTAGACTTCTGAACCATCTCCAGCTTTGAAGTTAAAGGTTACAGTTAAAATTTTAAAGTCATGAAGCTGGGTGCCTGTGTATGGTCTCCCTCCAAGTCTTATTTTTAACAAGAGACGCTGTCTCTTGCCACAGAAATGAAGCAGCGGAACACTGTGAGCAGGACAGGCACGATTAAACGATGTCCAGAATTCTTTGGACAAATGGGGTTATTAATGGACCCTGCAGGATGGCAGGTTCTCCTCCGTGTGGCTTGACTTCTGCAGCCTGTGCAGACCCTCATCTGCTTTCCTGATGGTGATGTGATGAGTGCCAGTGATCAGACAAGGAGCTGATTCTGTTAATACATGAGGTCAATTTATGGCAAGTTCAAGCTTGCTGCCTCAACCCACAGATTCACCTGAAGTGTCACGTTAACTAGGTTTCCTAGACTGTCAGTTATATGTCTCACCCTGGCCTTTGCTTTAAGGTAAAATAAGTTATTCCTTTCTAGTTCCTCAGTTTTGAATGGATTTCAACATGTTCTCCTCATTTTGTATAACAAATCAGAAGGGTCTGGGTTTTGCAGGGAGGAAATACGACTGAGTTGAAATCCTGGTTGCCTCATGTGCTGACTATGCAATCGTGCCAAGTTACTTAGTTCTAGTGCCTCAATTTCCTCATCTGTGCAATGGGATAATGGCATCTCCCTTTCAGAATTACAGTGATGATTATGTGAAATCAGACATAAAAGGCCCATTGTGAAGAATATAGTCAGCAGCCAATATATTTGCTATTATTTTAACTCCTTATTTTGCTCCTTCTAGAAAGACCACTGAAATTTCACTGGCTGTTTTTCCTTCTTTCGACCATGCAACTGGCTGAAGACGAGCAGTTAGAGAGGAGGGAGGAAAGCAAGCAGTCTGTTTAACTCTGAAGTGATAGAACCAAAGCACGCACGAGTAAGAATGCATAATCACTCTAGCCCTCAGGAAGCAGACTCTAGATCTTGCTCCTGAATGATCTAAGAGCAGGTATGATGTCCTCATACCCTGGATTAGTGCCAGGTGCCTAAGAAGACTCAGGAGATAAAGACAGTGATGACAAAGGCATACCAGAC
Organism: Madoqua kirkii; assembly: GCA_006408675.1. Classification (NCBI taxonomy): domain Eukaryota; kingdom Metazoa; phylum Chordata; class Mammalia; order Artiodactyla; family Bovidae; genus Madoqua; species Madoqua kirkii. Next base: position 9,857 of record SJYC01067091.1, read on the forward strand.
ACAACTGACCCAACAGAAATGATCCCATTCTTATGTCCTGGAACATTCATTCAGCAAATTACCTGAAGCACTGTTCTAAGCACTGGCAATAAGACAAAGACACTGGTTTCATGGAAGAAAGACCTCTCACTGTTAGACAAAAGCAAGGGAATCCTCGAACACTCAAAAAACGTGCCACTTAAAGTCTTCTTAGGGAAAGACAATGATAGTAATATTGACAATGTTACTATCAATGATAGCATTGATAATGATAATGATAGCATTCAATAAATGCTCACTTCTATGTGCTGGTCCTGTGACAAATTCAAGACACGTGTTGTCATTCATCCACACAGCGGACTCTGACGTAATCAGTGCTACTGCTGCTAAGCTGCTTCAGTCATGTCCGACTCTATGAGACTCCACAGACAGCAGCCCACCAGGCTCCCCTGTCCCTGGGATTCTCCAGGCAAGAACACTGGAGTGGGTTGCCATTTCCTTCTCCAATGCATGAAAGTGAAAAGTGAAAGTGAAGTTGCCCAGTCGTGTCCGACTCTTTGCAACCTCATGGACTGCAGCCTACCAGGCTCCTCCATCCATGGGATTTTCCTGGCAAGAGTACTAGAGTAGGGTGCCATTGCCTTCTCCGTGAGAAACTGAGGCCTAGAAAGGTTAAATCACTACTCAAGTTTCCATAGTAGGTAGAAGTCAGATAAAGTCAGGACTAGCTCAAAATCTGTGCTCTTACTTGAGTTATCACCATGTTATTCTTGAGTTAACATAGATCCCACCCCCAATGGTAGTAAAGAGATGTTAAATTTAGCCCAAGTTTTGCTGCCAGCCAAATCACTTTAGTATTTATCTTAAATAGACCCTCAGCTGCTAAAAAAATCATGAAAGACTCAGACTTTATTTAGGAGGCCAAATCTTTAGTTGAGATTTAAGCTTGTCTAAGACTTAGCTCCAACCTACCTCTCTAAAAGCTTCATCTCCTATTCCTGAGCAAGTGGAGCTTCTTATAGTTTCCTGAACAGTTTCTATTCTGCCCTACCCTGTACTTTTTTGCTTATAACATACATTTCTCTCTCTCTGCCACCAGGAACACTCAAATCCCACCCCCTTAATCAAGACCATCTGGGAACACTGCTCTTCCATCAGGTTCTTCCCAATCCCCACCCCCACTCCAGGAAGATGAGATTTGAGTTCTCAAGACCACTTGGCTTTACAGCTGCTGGCATGTCTGCTCCCATTAACATTAACTGACTCATCTTATTGCACTTCCAGTCTGTAATTCTCACAGCGCTTGGCCGGTGCTTCTGCTGAGAACCAGGTTCACTTAAGGTTTACAGTAAACGATGGGATAGAAGAAAAGGATTTTTAAGAGTATTCTGTTTTCCGTACTCCCCAGTGTTTCATTTATCTTACAGGATTCTCCTGTACAGTCCATGTTCTACATGTGGTCAAAATATGTGAGCGTTCTGTTATGTAACAGACTTGCTCAGCCAGTGCAAACAATGGCCCCAAAGCCAGGTGACTAGTGTTTGTGTGCCAGGTTACAACTGAAAAACACTTTGGTTGGGGTCTCTGTTTGGACAGAGAAGACAGAAAACATTTGGAAGCTCTGGGCGGTATCGTCATCATTATTTGTAAGGGGAGATCAAACGGTCAGTCTTGTTTCTGATAAGCACTGGACAGCCTTGATTTACAGTCACAGGCGTGCCTCCGGATTCCACGTTTTAGGACCAGATGCCCACTGGGGACCTAGGGCACCCAGCACAAATCTGCAGAGGGCCCTGCCTTGAATGAGCCCAGCTCCTCTGATGGTGGTGATTAGAGGGAGGGGAACCTTCAGGGACCCCCAGAAGCAGCCCCCAGAAAATCAGGCCAATGCCTTGACCTACTTGCCACACACAAGCCACAACAGGCAGGCATAACTTCATCTTAAGACTTCACACAAGTCTTAAGGTAGTGCTAGAATTTCTAAATAATACCTCTACCTCAAGGACCTCATTTAAACCAAGTCTAAGTCATGCGAAATTTTAAGCTAAAGAAAAAAAAAGGTGAGATATACTTGGTTATCTCCTTCCTTCCCTGGTAGCTCAGTTGGTAAAGAATCTGCCTGCAATGCAGGAGACCTGGGTTCAGTCCCTAGGTGAGAAGGGCACAGCAACCCACTCCACGATTCTTGCCTGGGAAATCCCACAGAGAAGCCTGGCAGGCTACCGCCCATGGGATCACAAAAGAGTCAGACACGACTTCACGACTAAACCACCGTGCTACAATATAATCCTCCTACAATATCAAAATAAGTATTTCCATTCATTTTTATCAGCTCTACCTTTATCTGTAAGTTTAGAAAACTGTTGGGTTACTTAGATGGGGCTCAGTTTTGAGACCTGTGAGGTAACCACTGTAGCCAGGGATAGGAACCCATTTTTAGGCCATTCCTTACCTTGAGCCAATGACATCAAAAAGATGTTGCCAACGGTCATTGATTTTGTTGAGCTTGTCATCGATCTCAGCTGCTCTTGTCTTGTTGCTGGCCTTGATCAGCCGGTCACCCATCTGCTTTAATTGTAACTTGTTTTCACTAAACAAATTTATTTCTTCCATGCAGTCCTAGCAGAGGCACCAAAACACAAAGCTGGAATCACTACAGAAAATTCATTTCTTTGGCAGATACCAACACACAGTTGTGCCTCCTGAAATTTCTTAAAAAATAAAAGCACTTCTCTCATCTGTTAATGCAACCCTTCAGTGAGCAGCTAAAAAGTCAACCCCCATTCAGTGCATGTGTAATACATAAGGCAGTAGTTACTTTCTTAATTCAAAAGCCCTGGTTTCCCTCAGAGTTATTCTGTTGCCTTTGGGAGCTGAGGACTACAGGGTATAACTAAATTAGCCTAATATATCAGCAAGAGTTTTCCTGAGGTTTAACTGAGTGGCACTTGGGGTGACTGAGACGAGAAGGTTCTTTCTTCCTTTCCTTATGGGAATCAGTGACCATCTCACAATTATAAGCCCACTGCTGTTGGTCCTTCTCCTTTGGCCAGGGGATCGTCTTAACAACACAGTTAGAAAAACCATAACCCACCTAGGGTGTGAACTGAGGCTTAAGAAGCCGTGAGCCCCTTTTTCTTCCTAACCAAGAGAAAGCAACGCCCTAGTACACAGCACCCTGCCCACCAAGGACAGCCCACCTTTCCCACCTCATTGGCAATGTGCCTACGGCATACAGTTCTGAGTCTGGGAGTGAGGAGGGCAGAGAAGACCATGTTGGTCATAACCGCACCCCTCTGGGAACTCCTGCTCACCTTCTGGAGCTTTTCAATCATTTCTTCAATACTAATATCGCTGTCTGGAGAACTTTGTTTTCCATCTGCACCAGCCATGCACACAACTCTTTGTTTTTTTCGTTGAACACAATCCATGAATTGAGTCTATCTTCTATCTCCTGTTTGCGTATAGCCACCTGGAAATGACAATGCATTTGGCAGCTGAGAATAGGCAGAAAGGAAAGACTTTCTCTTCCTCCCCACCCCCCATCAAAAGGACTATGGATTCCATTCAAGTGATCCCAAGGACTTAATTATGTTTTTGCCTTTCAAAGACCTAGGGTTTAACATCAACAGAAGTTTTACACCTTTGATAAATGCCTTAAAAAGCGACAGTAACAGAAGATTGTACCTGAAATGTAATTAACCCAAAGGATTTAGCTTTATCCAAAACAGTTTTAATATAATGCGGTAATCTATTATTGCTGCTGCTAAGTTGCTTCAGTTGTGTCTGACTCTGTGAGACCCTATGGACCGTGGCCCTCCAGGCTCCCTCTGTCCATGGGATTCTCCAGGCAAGAATACTGGAGTGGGGTGCCATGTCCTTCAATTTATTATTACCGCATTTTATTAAAAATTAGAAACAGAAAGTTTAGATGAATGTATTTTAACCATCACCTAAATTTCTTCTGTTCTTTATTCTTTACGTATAGATTTATTTAATGCTTGCTACATGTTACTTTTTTGTTTTATGATCCAAATCCTTTTTAAAAAATGATCAAGTCCCTATTTTTACTTAAGGCCAATGTTCCATCTGTTTAATTTAAAAACTATCATTTTGGTCACAATGTAAATCGTATATATATAGTGCCACTTAAATGTCTGAGTGGTACATTCAAAAAACAAAGCAAAATTTAAAAATGCATATCATTCATTTATTCCACCTTCCCAATATGCACCACTGCTCTGGATGGAAACCACGGAAATGGAATCAAATACTGGTCTACAGTGAGCAGGCTGACCCCCAAATACCTAGCGTTCTGTGATGTAGAAGCAACCCCCAAGCTGACATCAGCAAAGGATCTTCCTCCTTCCAGGGTCAAATTTATTACTTAGATAAATATAAATTTAAAGAATGCAAATCAGCCTCTTTAAATGTACAAAGTATTCCCAGGTCTTAGAAATCTTCAGAATCCTAGAGATAAAAAGGGTAACCTAAAAGTTTTTTTGGTTAACTTTTAACATCCCACTTTACAAATGGGGAAACCAAAGTTGAACTCCTAGACATTTTTCAACTATACACAAAACAAAAACCCTCTGCTCCTTTCAGAGTGAAGCAAAAATAGCCAGTGCTTCTACATCCACCCAACCAAATGTGTTGACAGGGCTGAAAAAATTATCGCTAAAACCCAAGTTTCGTATTTCTATTTTTCATAGAATCTATTAAACTCTGCTTTTAAAAATCCTGGCATTTTGTATAGCATCATTCTGATTGGATTCCTGATGGTAACAATTAGGAACATCTGGGCCCCAGTCTTCACTTCTTCCTTAGCTTTTAGGATACCTTTCACATATTCTCAATTTTCTGTTATATAAAACTTGAATAAAAATTCTAAACGGACTATTCTAAAATTCTAAAAGCACAGGTATATCATGAATATTAAATACTAAAATAAAGAAGGAAAAACATTTTTATTTAACTAAAATGCTCAGAAGTGTCTGAATTTCCAACTTTTACATACATCTCTTAATTTTCAAAAATTAAAGACTTAACTTTTCTTAGAATTAAATGTTCTTAAGACAAAGATCTATTTGAACCTTTCAATTCCAACCTGATCCTGTCATCTACTTATACCTTAACTACAACTCAATTCTTAATAAGTGATTCACTGAGACAGTAAGTGTAGCAGTTGACCCTTTCTTTCAGAGAGCTTTAAAAGCAAGCTACTTGAAATAAACACTGGATTGCATGTGAATGCAGAGTGCGCAGATAAAATGCCCTGGAGCCCAGCACTCAGTACTACTCCTGCTGTGTGCTGGGCCCAGAACAGATGCTACAGAGACACAGCTCTAAGGCCAGCCTGGACCTCTTTGCTCAAGTTCTGATTCTCAGACAAGGACTGTGCTTGTCATCTCTACACGACAGAGCAGAGTGCACACAGCTGCCCAAAACCGCAGTCCTCCCCTCCCCCTTGCTCTGAAGGTGATTTTTTTTTTTTTTTAAAAAGCTCATTAAGAGTGTGCAAAGTTCCAGCACTGAGTGCTGGAGAAACAAAGGGTCAAATCTGTTAAACCTTGTTGCTGGCTTCTCAAGGAACAGCGCCAGCCCGGGCTCCAACTGAAAAGGGCCTCCCGGTTCAGTGAAATTAAGCTCCTTTCTACTTTGTCTGGCCTTCGGAGACATTTCAATAAACTTCAGAAGAGCCGTGCCCTGCAGTTAACTGACTTACTCTTAAGCAGAGGTCCTCCCATTGTCTGTGCAAATGCTCTATTTGCTCCTTCAAAACCATCACGTCGTCCACCAGAATGTGCTGGGTTAGGTCGGTCTTCATTGTGTGAAGTTCTTTCAAGTTCTCAGTCCAGTTAGCTAAAGACTTCTCTAGTTCCTGCATTTAAACACAAGAAAGAAAGGGGGGAAAAAAGAAAACTCTTCAACTCAAGCTGCTGTTGTTTCCAAACCTGTAGAAGCTAATCCTTTGATTGGACCCTGGGGGAGGGGAGGCCAGGAAAAGGGGCGGGACTTTCTGAATGAGAGACAGCCCAGGGCCAGCCTCTGTGGCTGCGATCGGCTCACTCCTCAGCACCCATTTTCTCAAAGCAGAACTCTTTTCCACCTTTATTTACACTTCCTCAGGTATTTCAGACTTTTCTATACTTAACTCTATGCTAACATCAAGTAGGTCTTTACCTTTATTTAGGGGAAAGTAAAGTATTTTTGGAGTCTCACAACAATCTCTCTCACCCACATACACTTAATTCTGAAACTGTGTTACAGAATGTTGTATAAAAGGTAACTTCCCTACTTTTAAAAACACCTTAAGAAATGCAATGTTGCTACGTGGCAATCATATAAGGACAGCTTCTGCTAAGTGAATCATTTTGGTTAACTTTCAAAAAGAATAAATATAATTGAAGAAAAAGAAAATTGTTCCCTAATGATTGCCAGAGATGGGTTAGCAGAAAATTTCCTCTGGCTCTGGAAACAATTTTCTCTTTTTAAATGAAGTATTGGTCAAATTAAAACATTTTTGAATTCTAGGACTTGATCTAGATGATTACTTTCACGAGAGAGAAGGTAAAATGAAACAGCCCAAACATTCAAGAGACCTTCAGATTTTTATTGTGCTTCTCATATTCTGTATTTTGGCACATTTGAAGGGTCTCTATTCATACCTATTGAAATCTGAAAGAAGAGAGTATTTCATTTACGTCAGTAATCTGTCTGAGGGGTGGCAACAGTAAAAATGGGTTAATTCGGACTGATTTTCAGAGTTCTAAAGCTACACTGGCATGAACTTGCCAATAAGGATTTACATTGAATAAAACGGTTCAGAGGGTTCTTTTTAAAGGTTGCATGGAGATTTAAGAAATAACATCTTTTTCAGAGGAGAAATCATCACTTTAAACTTCCGTTACCTACTTCTCACTTCACGATTCTAGTAAAGTGGATGAAACCAGGTTCTGCACTGGAACACTTTTTTTTTTTTTACCAGCTTCATCACCTGAAGCAGGCAAGCCACAAGCAGAGGCTTGCCATTCACTGACTCTCAAGACCGGAAGATGGTTGCACTTCAGTGTTTCCTGATCAAAAGTGCAGGCTCAGACGCCTGCCCAGAAGGGAGGCCGGAGGAAGTGATCCACTGCCCGGTTTCAATCAATTTTGGTTTGGATAACCCGTCTTCTCCCACAATTGAAAGGATAATTAACAGGTGTAGAACTTTTGAATATGGACATTTTGGGATTCTTAATAAATACCGCTACATTGTGTCCTCAAAGGAATGACTATCTTTTTCCACACACTGTTTGGTATCGAGTTTTATATATTTGGGGGACAAGTTTAATATGTGTAATGATTCCTGCTGCTGCTGCTGCTGAGTCGCTTCAGTTGTGTCCGACTCTGTGCAACCCCATAGAGGGCAGCCCACCAGGCTCCCCCGTCCCTGGGATTCTCTAGGCAAGAACACTGGAGTGGGTTGCCATTTCCTTCTCCAGTGCATGAAAGTGAAAAGTGAAAGTGAAGTCGCTCAGTCGTGTCCGACCTAGTTATGTTTAAATTTGTTGTTCTTTAATTACTTGCCTGAGACGCTACCCAGTTCTTCACCTTTATCCTTCCCCAGATGTATTTAGCTAATTCCTACCAACACTTGCAGGTTTCAGACACAGGTAATTCTTTAGAGGAGCCTTTTCTGAGTCATGGATGAGGTTGGGACCCTTGTTTTACGCTCTCACGGCCCCTCTGTCCTTCTCCCTTCTCATACTCACTGTGCTTTCAATTATGCACACATGCTGTCATATGTACCCACACGGTGGGACTCTGGCCAACATGCATCTCTCCAGCAGCCTAGACTATCAGCTCCACGCTGGCTGGAGCCATGACCACATCTCTCACCAATGCACCGGCCACCTAGCACTTACCAGGAGACCTAACAGAAAGCAAACCCTCAAATATCAAAATGTATGATTGAAAGAAAAGAATTTGGGCAGTATGTCTCAAGAGCTTTAAAATGTTCCTAAATATTAAGTGAAAAAGCAAGGAATCAAACAATGTATTGGGTGAGGTCTACTGAGGTAATCTTCTAAGGCTGAAAAAGTTCACTTATTTCTATAAACATTTCAAAACTCACACTTCCATTTTAAAAAGAAAATACTCCAGATTTGCTACCAAAACTAATTGCAAAAGAGAACATGTCAGGTAAGTTTGCCTTTCTTAATTTAACAAGATAAATTTTCTATACTGCAAAAGTACCTGTGAAATTCCAACTATCCATATGGAATATGATGGAAAACTTGACTGCATAAAAAGAAAATATAACAAATTGGTAACACTGCTTCTGTGGAGACAAACTGATGGGAAAAAAGTTTTCATGTATACTTTTTCGAATTCTGAACCATGTGACCACATTACTTATTCCAAAAATATTTACTGAAGAGGTACAAGCCTCCAGTTATAAAATAAATAAGGCACAGAGAAGTAGTATATAGCACAAGAAACATGGTCAATAATATTGTAATAACTTTGTATGAGGACTGATGATTACTAGACATTGTGGTGATCATTTCATAATGTATGCAAATGTCAAATCACTGTAGTACACCTGAAACTAGTATAATATTGTATATTAACTATATTTCAGTAAAATAAATAATAAACTATCCCATGGATTCAATCATATGACAAGTTTTGTGAACACTGATGCCCACTATAGTGATAATAATTTTCATAATAGTTTATAGTTAGCATATAAAATACGACTGAAGGCAGGAGAAGGGGCCAACAGAGGATGAGATGGCTGGATGGCATCATCGACACAATGGACATGAATTTGAGGAAACTCTGGGAGACAGTGAAGGACAGGGAAGCCTGGCGTGCTGCAGTCCATGAGGTTGCAAAGAGTCAGACACGATTTGTGATTGAACAACAACAACAAAGAAACCATACACATATACAGACACATATAACCATGTAAAGCGACTTTCCTATATGTCAACTTGGCTGTGATGGGAATGCAATTTTCCAAGGAGGAAAGTATGAGTGGTTAGGTATTTTCCCAAGTGACTTAAGAATGATAAACACTGCTCTGGACAGGCTTCAGGTTACTTGGGATCTCTTTGGAATATGGTCATAGGTTGGATGAACTCAATGCTCTTGCCCCTTCTCCCCAATTCTCTGCACAGAAAAATAGAATGCTGAGGCTATGGAAACTGAAAGGATCCTAGTGGAAACTGAGAATTGCCCTACTTGGGAGAAATTATGCCTCCTCATGGGCTTTCCGTCTAGTCAAAGATATGGTTTTTCCAGTAGTCATGTATCGATGTGAGAGTTGGACTATAAAGAAAGCTGAGCACCGAAGAATTGATGCTTTTGAACTATGGTTTTGGAGAAGACTCTTGAAAGTCCCTTGGACTGCAAGGAGATCCAACCAGTCCATCCTGAATATTCACTGGAAGGACTGATGCTGAAGCTGAAACTCCAATACTTGATGCGGCCACTTGATGCAGAGAACTGACTCATTTGAAAAGACCTTGATGCTGGAAAAGATTGAAGGTGAGAGGAGAAGGGGACAACAGAGGATGAGATGGTTGGACGGCATCACCGACTCGATGGACATGGGTTTGGGTGGACTCTGGGAGTTGGTGATGGACAGGGAGGCCTGGCATGCTGCAGTCCATGGGGTCTCAAAGAGTCAGACACGACTGAGTGACTGAACTAAATGTGGGCTTATGGTTCACGTTTTGCACAGGTTTCTGGACTTGATGGGAGGAAAGTCTATGTGTCAACTCAGAGGGACTCCAAGTCCTCTTATCTGTTACTTGAAGTCTAGATCCAAACTTAAAAGATACAGAGATGATAAAAACTTTGAAAATCAGGGATAGACAGGAACCTTCTTAACCTAATAAAGGCATCTACTAACACATGACCAGCAAAAATCATACTTCATGGTGAAATGAAAACATTCTCTTTAAAATCAGGACTGACACATAGGGGCCAGCTCTCAATGCTTCTACAATACTGCTCTGGAGGTACTGACCACTGTAGACGGAACAGAAGTATAAGAATTAAAATAACCAAAAAGTCATTATTCACCAATGGTAACTGTGTTCACAGACTTCCAAAAGAACTGACACAATTATCAGCACTAATAAAAGAATTTACCAAGACAGTTAAATATAGTATCCATGCAGAAAAGTCAGTCACATTTCTAGGCATCAGTATAAACAAAAATATAATTAGAAAAAGACAGTATTTTTAATAGCTTTAAAAGTAACCCATTAAGAAATAAATCTAACAAAAGATGTACGAAACTATATAAAGAAAGTTATGAAACACTCAGCATGACTAAAAGGAGAAATAAGCCATATTTGAAAACAGGAGGACTCGATGTCAAAAAGATGTTAATTTCCTCCAAATTACTCTATAAATTCAATACAGCTCCACTGTAACTCTTATCAGCATTTCCATTAGTTTGACAAGCTGCTTCTAAAAGCTGTGAGAGACCAAAAAACCAAGGACACCCACACTCGCGTGTGAGAATGAGGGATGGATACACCACACCTGAAATGAAGATCTATTCAAGTAAAACACAGTACTCAAGCTGATCTGGTATAAATGCTAAGATAGGCAGACCAATGGAACAGAGCAGAGAACCAAGAATTAAACCATGCATATATGGAAACCTGATATTGGACACTGGACTAATCAGTAAATGGACAATAGGATAATGGGCATCTATATGAACAAAACAAAAATCAGTGCTTCAGTAAATAAAGATACTCTGTAAGTGTAAAAAGTAAAATTTAAAAACTTTAAGAAGGAAACATATATCTTTATGACTTAAGTACAGAGTAATGGTACTGCTTATATAAAGTTTAAAAACAAAAGTAATACTTCTATATTCCACCAAGATCTACATACACATGTAGTAAAATGATAAAGAAATATATAAAATTGGTAAAACACCAAATTTAGGACTGTGGATACCTCTGGGGACGGGGAATACCTTGGAGATCATACAGGGCATTTGAACTGTATTTGTAATATTTTATTTTTCTGCTGGCTGATGGTTTCATGGAAGTTTTTCATATTATTTGTTTATGTTTGAATTTTCTTGCATGTTAGAAATTTTTATAATGAAGAAAAAAGGTTCAGGCAGGAAGACACTAATTTCCAGCACAGCTTGAAGTAGGAGACTACTCAATTCTTTCTAATTATTTTCAATTAGATCCCTGAAATCACTAAAGGAAGGGAAAAAATTATATTCCATTAGGCTGTGGATATCTTTCCAACATCAAATCTTCAGAAAGGAAAGAGATGGAGGGAGTTCCTAACCTGGAAATTTAACTGGTCCAAATTCCTATTGGTGAGTTTGCCTTGTCTTCTGCAAAGCCCTGACATACCCAGGAATTTTTGCGAGTGTAGTATCCATTAAGCAGAATATAGCTTGGAAAACTGTATTTGAGCAAAACCCCTAACTACTGTCCTCTAAAAAATTAGTTCTTCAGTCAAGCTTTAATTTCAAACACAAGGCCATTTGATAAAGGAAGAGCTTTCAGTATAATCTCAGAGGCCACATCTTATGTCACAGAGGAGAAACAGAAGGACGATTTGAGGGCAAAATCCCCAAAAAGAAGAATTGCTGAAAAACCTTTCTAGCCTTCACACATGAATCTCAAAAAGCATGGATTCTAGTTGTTTCAGCAACCAGCATGGTGTATTACAGAGAAGGTAGAAAAAATATTTTCCAAGTGGACCTGAAAACTTGTTTCACACAGACAACTAAAGACAAACACTTCAACTTTTCAGAAAACAGCTGAGTGATTATCTTGAACACTACTTCAGAACTCAATACCTTAATCAGTTCTTTTTCTCTGTGGAGCTCCTCGTGAAGTTCTGGAAGAGGGTCTTTACTTTCTGCCTTTAAAACGTGCAGCCTGTTTTTCAACTCCTTGATTTTCTTTTCACACTGGTCCCAGGTCTATTTGAAAACAGTGGTAAAATTGGTAAGTACTTTCCTGTTTAAGAATGAACTCTAGGAAAAGGATAATTAACTTAATCCATGTAATTGCTCTATTAAATGTGTCTTTGTAAATCACGCAGACACCCAGGTCCTTGTCTTAGCCGACAAAGCAGCTGGGATGACAGGATGTTCTACGCCTCTCTGCTGGGTTACGTGTGGCTCATCTCAACCACTGGGTTGCTTTTTGCTTAGAAATACTTCTTCCTCCCTCGCCATATCTCTGATCTAGCTAACTTGTTTCTATTTTAATTTGGAAAAGTTCACATTTCAAAGGCTACTGGAAAGATTAGTTTTTAACACTTCCAGTCTTGGCCATACACTCTACTAACGGTGAAAAGCAAAAGCACTCAACCACTTCTCTTGTCTTCTTTTCTAGCACCGTCCCTCTGCTCTCTCTCTCCCTTCCAGACGTAGCTTGGCTTGAGTGACCCTTTCACAGTCAAGTTTCATTCTGTTTCTCACCACTGTTCTGACTGCCACCTCCTGCTTGGAGTGCTTTATAGTTTATAAGGCTTTTTCAATTTCACTATCTTACTGTAATTATAATAAGCTTAAGAGACAGACAGGGCAAGTGTTAGTATCACATTTAAAACGGGAAAACTGAAACTCAGAGAACACTGACTGGTCCAAGTACATACAGTTAGAAGTGGGATGACTTGACAGAGTAGTGTTGACATGCACACACTACCCCGTGTAAAACAGATAACGAGCAGGAAGCTTCCGTATAGCACAGGGCGCGCAGCACAGTGCTTGTGATGACCAAGCAGGGTGGGAGAGAAGCTCAAGAGGAAGGGGATACAGGCACACACACAGCAGATGCACATGGTTCACAGCAGGAACTAACACAACATTGTGAACAAATTACACTCCAATTAAAAAAAAAAAGGTGGGTCAATCTAAGGCTACAGTTTCCCCTGTGGATGTCTTTCTTTCATACTAGATCTTTTCCTTAAACCTTACATTACTGAACAATAGTTCCTGTATTTTTTTTTTCAGTTCTGCCTGTATTTTCAAGGGAGGTTATAATTCATTAGGATAAATTTCTATTCCTGATATTACTACAATTACTCTCCTGAAGTTACTAAAAGCAGACAAACACAGACTCAAACACTATTCTATTCCTCAGTGCAACTGACACTTAAATATCCTTGGGTTGGCCCAACTGTATGCTAACCCTCACTTAAGGAGAAGCCACTTGATCTAGCAACATCAACCCTCTGGAACATAACCAAGAACAAAGTGAAGGGAGAACAAAACCGTGAGTCCCTTTCACTTCACCACACCTTCACTTGCATTTACAAACATGGCACGTGCTCAACAACGGTCTGGGAGTTAACTAATTTCATGTAGTTTGTACACCAAATAAAATTCAGATACTTTATTTATAGGAAAGATGTTCAGGCCCTAACTCAGCACATATTTATTCTTGATTCAGAAAAATATCTCTGATAAGCTTGGTTATCTGGTTTTGATACACACAACAGATTAGAGAAAAGAGTGGGCTATAAGGAGTTAAGTATTCTCAGAGAAATAAAAAGTAAAAATAGACAGCTTAACATTAAATGGAAAGAAAGAAAAACCATAAAAACTACATAAGAACTCAAAAAGCACAACAGTGCAGGAGTTAAGTTCAAAGCAGCTCAGAGTTTTTAAGAACAACTTGGGATTTTTTTAATATTAAAAAAATTAAGGATTTTTCTAATAATCACTCAAAAGAAGACATTTTGGTTTTTAGAGGTATAATCATAAATTATCTGGGAAATTCAATTATATGGAAAAGTGGATTCTTTGAAGGTAGCGGAAAGATGAAGCATCACTATATTTACTTTCATATACTAGATTCAAAGACAGACTACACGTGGAACGTTAGCTTTGGCTACTGACCTTCCATTGAACTTGAGTTAGTTTCCTATTTCATAAAGGTAAATATAAAATAGCACCTCAAGTATTTAGATATTAATATTATGCTTTTCCATTAACATTATATATTATTATCTTAGGTGACTATCATGATTTGTGGATCAGCAGGACCCGACCTAAGGTCCCTTGGAAGACCCACAACATTGTGATTTCCTAAAATCCTTGCCATCTTTGCAGAGCAAACAAAAATTCTATGTACTATATTTAAATACCATGAAAGGAAAAGAAAATGTTGAGTTACCTCTGCAGTGCTCTGGAACCGTTTAATCATTTCTCCAAGTTGGAGTTTTGTGTCCTTCCAGTTGTCCTGAAGTTGACTGATTCTCTTGTTAACTGACTCTTTAGTTTCCAGGTTAGCTGTTTTCATTAACTTTTCCCAGCTTCCAAGATTAATGCATAGGTAGTCTGCCACCTCTGGAAATGAATTTCTTTATTCTTTAAAAAAAAAAAAGAAAGTAATTTGCTTAAGCCTTTGATGTGATCAAAATATGACTCTTTGCATGTGTTTGTGTGTATTTCCTTCAGAGCCTCTCTTAAATGTTAAACTAGATATAAATTAAACAAATCTGGTTAGAATACACACACACACAAACACTCGTTCACATCAAAGGCGTTGGTAAAAGGTGTATAAAAATAGACTTCACAAAATAAAAGTCTACAAGATAAAGGAATTCAAGAGTATTAAGAAAATGACTGGAATATTAGATCTGATACTAAGAGCAAATACCATTACCAATACCATTACCAAGCTGATAAAGTCAGCTTACTCCTAACCCACATGAGTGGAATGTGTACATTATGCTAAAAAATACATTACCATATGTAAAAAAGAAAGCAAGGGAGAATTTGCTATGTAACACAGGGAACTCAGCCCAGCATTCTGTGACAACCTAAAGAGATGCAATAGGGTGGAAGATGGGAGGGGGGGTCAAGAGGGACAGGACATACGTATACCTGTGACTGATTCATGGTGACGTGTGGCAGAGGCCAACACAATATTATAGAAAAATTGTCTTCCAATAATTGTATTTTGTTCTATACTTCTCAATATTGTACCATTATAATCTTTGATAATTACTACTCAAAATAAATAAATAATTTTTTTTTAAAGGAGAGAACAAATGAAAAAGGTAAAATACAAAACTAGACACTTTAGCACTTAAACACTTATATACATCAGTGTTTGCCCTAAAGGGATAGCTTTTAAAAATTCTCTTTGGATATCATATAGATTTTCCTTTAAAAGGGACTAAAACCAAGTATTACAGAAATGAAGTAAAAACTTGACAACTGATTCATATTTCCAAAGGCATTTGGTTTCAGAAGAAAAAAATGGCTTTTATTTCTGTTGTAAATATAACTTTATTTTCAAATTTCTTAGGGGAGACATAATATAGGATTTTTCAAAATGGAAGCTGATATTTAAAAAAAAATCAATTGAGCATTTATTTACAAAGATAGTTTCAACAATACTTAGGATAGCCCACATGCAAAAAAGAAGGAATTTCCTGTTGGTCCCGTGGTTGGGATGCCAAACTCTCACTGCCCAGGGCCTGGGTTCAACTCCTGGTTGGGAAACTAAGATCCCAGAAGCCATATAACCGAAAGATCAAAACAAACAAACAAAGAGAAAACTCCATGAAAACCAAATGAGAAACACTCGCAACTCAAGGAACACTGCCCCTCCACACTTGTCCTTCTAACATTCAGTATGGTTGACATAGCCACTGTTACAGACGTCTTTTAGCCATTTCAGACTGAACTCATCAAAAGACATGCTTCTCATCCAGTCTCCCTTGATTGGTCAGCAGCACACTATTCACCAAGATCCTCAACCTCCAAACCTAGAGTCACCTGGATTTAGATTTTTATTTACCTGCCATATCCAAACCATAAGCACATCCTGTAAAGCTTCACCTACAAACAGCCTTGTTATCTTCACTGTGATCACCCTCATCTTCTCCATCCTAACAACTAACCAAGACCACTGAAACAGTGAGTTACAGCAGACTGTATTTATCACAGAATGGCCACAACAATGTTACCAGCTCCACATGCTCTCCTAGAACCTTGCTCCTCCCCATCAACTGATGGTACCTCTACCCTCTCCTCTTGAACCCCTGTGGGCACATGTGATAGCCTTGAGTAACAGAGGATGGCAGAAGTGGCTGATGTCCAAGGCAAGGTCTAAAAAGGCGGTGTAGCTTCTCCTTGGCTCTCCTTTCCGTAGGACATGCACCTCTGAAGCCATGAGTTGGATGTAGGGAGCCCAGCTACTGGAAGCTACCACATGTAGAGTCTGCAGGGAATGAAGCCCAAGGAGCCCCAGCTGCTCCACATCCTGGCTGTCTGAGCTGAAGGAGATAGCTTTTAAAAATTCTCTTTGGATATCATATAGATTTTCCTTTAAAAGGGACTAAAACCAAGTATTACAGAAATGAAGTAAAAACTTGACAACTGATTCATATTTCCAAAGGCATTTGGTTTCAGAAGAAAAAAATGGCTTTTATTTCTGTTGTAAATATAACTTTATTTTCAAATTTCTTAGGGGAGACATAATATAGGCATTTTTCAAAATGGAAGCTGATATTTAAAAAAAAATCAATTGAGCATTTATTTACAAAGATAGTTTCAACAATACTTAGGATAGCCCACATGCAAAAAAGAAGGAATTTCCTGTTGGTCCCGTGGTTGGGATGCCAAACTCTCACTGCCCAGGGCCTGGGTTCAACTCCTGGTTGGGAAACTAAGATCCCAGAAGCCATATAACCGAAAGATCAAAACAAACAAACAAAGAGAAAACTCCATGAAAACCAAATGAGAAACACTCGCAACTCAAGGAACACTGCCCCTCCACACTTGTCCTTCTAACATTCAGTATGGTTGACATAGCCACTGTTACAGACGTCTTTTAGCCATTTCAGACTGAACTCATCAAAAGACATGCTTCTCATCCAGTCTCCCTTGATTGGTCAGCAGCACACTATTCACCAAGATCCTCAACCTCCAAACCTAGAGTCACCTGGATTTAGATTTTTATTTACCTGCCATATCCAAACCATAAGCACATCCTGTAAAGCTTCACCTACAAACAGCCTTGTTATCTTCACTGTGATCACCCTCATCTTCTCCATCCTAACAACTAACCAAGACCACTGAAACAGTGAGTTACAGCAGACTGTATTTATCACAGAATGGCCACAACAATGTTACCAGCTCCACATGCTCTCCTAGAACCTTGCTCCTCCCCATCAACTGATGGTACCTCTACCCTCTCCTCTTGAACCCCTGTGGGCACATGTGATAGCCTTGAGTAACAGAGGATGGCAGAAGTGGCTGATGTCCAAGGCAAGGTCTAAAAAGGCGGTGTAGCTTCTCCTTGGCTCTCCTTTCCGTAGGACATGCACCTCTGAAGCCATGAGTTGGATGTAGGGAGCCCAGCTACTGGAAGCTACCACATGTAGAGTCTGCAGGGAATGAAGCCCAAGGAGCCCCAGCTGCTCCACATCCTGGCTGTCTGAGCTGAAGGTCAGTTCAGTCGCTCAGTCGTGTCCAACTCTTTGCGACCCCATGAACTGTAGCACACCAGGCCTCCCTGTCCATCACCAACTCCCAGAGCCTGCTCAAACTCATGTCCATTGAGTCGGTGATGCCTTCCAATCATCTAATCCTCTGTCGTCCCCCTCTCCTTCTGCCCTCAGTCTTTCCCAGCATCAGGGTCTTTTCAAATGAGTCAGCTCTTTGTATCAGGTGGCCAAAGCATTGGAGTTTCAGCTTCAACATCAGTCCTTCCAATGAACACCTAGGACTGGTCTCCTTTAGGATGGACTGGCCAACCAGTCCTTGCAGTCCAAGGGATTCTTCCAACACCAGAGTTGAAGTTCTAGACATGAAAGTGAAAGAGCCTTCAGATGAGTCCAGCTTCAGCCGCCATCTGACTCAAACTGCCTGAGACTTCTGCCAAGAGCCACCTAACAGCCCTGACAACCTCCAGAGCTATGAGAATAAGAACTCTTCGTTGTCTTGCAGCAATAAACAGAGGTAATACGCTGGGACTCCTGCTTCTGTGACCCCACGCCCACCCCAAATCCATCCCCCTCAGAGCAGCCAGAGGACCTTTAAAAATACAAATCATATCATGTGGCCTCCTTTTCCAGTTTCCTATTACACCCAGACTGTTACGGAGCTGTCACGCCTCTCTCCAAAATGCTCCTCCATGATTGCCTCTCAAGTCCATTTTCCATCATTGCTGCCTACTGGCTACACCCATCCTATGACCCTTCTTTCTTCCTCTTTCTTGCTAAGATTGTTGTCATCTTAGGGACTCAGGAAAGATGCTTCCTCTGTCTGAACTGCCACCTGCCTCCAACCCTCAACTCTTTGAACAGCTGGCTCCTTCTTATCACTCAGGTTCCAGGTTAAATGTCACCTCCCCAGAGACTACCCAGTCTAAAGCAGCCACTTAGTCTCTCCAGCATCCGCCCTATTTTAATGACCCACATATGCCATGTTGCAGTCTGATAGTTTATTTTATAATTTGTCTGATTTCTACCTCCCCAATCAGACAAAATAGTATTTTCTACTTTATTGATCTGTCTGATTGCACATGAGAGCAGAGGTCCTCTATTAGTCCACACAATATATCCAGCATTTAGAACAGTGACCAGCACAGAACAGGTACTCAATTAATATTTGACACCTAGATAAACAAATGAGGCAAGCACAGGACTTCTGAAGAGTGCTCGTTTGCTTAACTGTCCCTCTAATGTGACACATGGTTCAATGACTCCATGAAAATGCCCTGGGAATTGCCAACTAATTGTTCTAAGTCCTATGTTCACCAAGCAACTTTTGTATTGGAAACATTGTCTAAATGAATTTGCCCTTCAAGAGGAAGCAAGAATCTGGGACTTCCCAGGTGGTCTGTGGCTGACTCTGCACTCCCAATACAGGGGGCCAGGGTTTGATCTCTGGTCAGGGAACTAGACCTCACGAATTGCAACTAAGAATTCGCAGGCTGCAACTAAAGATCCCAAGTACCACAGCTAAGACCTGGTGTAGCCAAATAACTATTTTTTATAACAAAGAGTAAGCAGGAGTCCTGTTGTAAGCTACTGCTGTGGCGATCGCTTATATATCTGTCAGTGTCTTAAAGGTCTGTCAGGCTTCCCGGTGGCTCAGTGGGACAGAATCTGCTTGCAATGCAGGAGATACAGGAGACGCAGGTTCAGTCCCTGCGTCAGGAAGATCCCCTGGAGAAGGGAATGGCAACCCACTCCAGTTTTCTTGCCTGGAGAACTCCATGGACAGAGGAGCCTGGTGGGCTACAGTCCATAGGGTTGCAAAGAGTTGGACACGACTAAAGCACAAGGCTATAAAGGTCTGTCACCCCAACTTCTGTACTCCCCCTACTCATCCCCAGTCCACCTCTGTGCCCGCAGCCCAGAATGAATGGATAAGATGGGGTTTCTGACCCCACAAGGCTGAGGACATGGCTGAGTAAGGTCACCATGACCAACTGGCCTCCCCACTGCAGAGAGCACACTTGAGCACCAGAGAGAACTCAAAACCCGAAGCTAACAAACATCTTCCAAATAAAGGCACCCTGTGGTTCCCACATTGCTGCTGGGCTCACTACCTTCAACTCATGGATCAGGCTTCTTGTTTGGCGGAGGCTGTGGCAGTCCTGGCTCTTCACTGCGGACAGCAGGTGGCTGGTGTCGGCGAGAAAGCGGAGCAGGTCCCCCTCGGAGGTGGTGAAGGACCGCCACTGCCTCACCAGCTCATCGATGTTGCTCTTCCTCTGGCGAACGCCCTGGGCCGCACTCTGCCACTGCTCCTTGAGCCTCGTGAACTTCCAAACAAATTCTGGTCTTGGGGAAAATAGACGGTTAGAGAATTCTGACATCTATGTGTAGAAAAAAATAACTATCAACGTATAATAGGAACTCAGATTTGCCATTTTTACCTAGAAAGACTATTGTAGATCTGAGCACCATCCAACTTAAACATGATGGGGAATGTGGGGCTGGAGGGGGCAGTGTGTGGCATGGTGAAAGGTGCTGAGCAGAAAAGAACTGCTCATGGTCTGGTATTTTGCTGACACGCATGACCTCAAACAAGCTGTTTTGACACAGATTATGCCAAGTGCTTTATGGAAAACTAAGCATTGGTCAATGGCAAACGGATGAATAAGTGGGTACCTTGTTAATGTTATTGATTACTTGAGGGTTGTACACTACATAATTGCAGCAATAAAGAACATGCTTTCTGGAACTACTCAACTATTTCTTTCCCAGATAAATAACACCCTTCATGTGAGAAATAGGGCCTTTTATTTATTATGGGAAAAATCATCCTAATCAGATCAAAAGTAGTTAATCATCTTGAAACGGGCTTGAATTTATTACTTCGGGGTAGGAAGAAGTGGGGTTTGTATTTCTTAGTTATGCCGAAAGAAGATTCAGAAGCCTATGGGGAACGATGGGGAGGAAATGAGTGCCTATGGAGATGTACGGAGAAGTCAGCTAGGAGGCCAGGCCCACTCTTGCTGTTGCTGGCAGGGGCACCAGCTGTGTGAGCAGGCGCAGCTAGTGCCACCAGGCTGTCTGAGGGCCTCTGCTCAGCCCAACTGGAACTGCCCAGAGACCCCACCCCATGCCATCCCATGCTCACGGCTCGTCTTTCACAATTGTCACATAGCCACCTGCTGGGAACAGTCCTTTGAAATTTATTTTTTAAATAGCAAAATATCATGAGGCTGAAGGTAGAAAGGAAAACATACTATAAAAGAACACTTTGGAATAAAAAAATTAGTTACCTGGACTTGGCAGACACATGTTTGCAAATCATCTGATCTGCTAAGCCCACCCTTTACCACAGGGAAAAGGGGTCCTGAGGTTTTTATGGCCATGAAGCAAGACTTTATCCGAATATACAGCCAGAAGACCGGCCCCATAGCGCTCTATCAATCACATGGCCACAGGCACTGATGTTAAGATTCACGTGATGGAAGGCCCGCCCGGTCGCATTGCCTTCCACATTCTTACAGCCATCATGAATCCTGGAGAGCTTACCTCTTCTCTATTTCTGCTGTGTCCAGGAGTTGTAAGCACTGGGTGACATAAGAATCGGCAATTGTCTGGTTTATAGAAACCTCAGCTTCTAACATCTGTACATGAATTAAAATGTAAAATATCAGTGAAAACTGGTTTCATGAATTTCCTAATAAGGTCTATGGAGGATATGTGAGATAATTTATTTTCAAATGATTTGAGCCTAACTGCAAAAAGTGCTTAATCATCACATCTGTCAATACAAACTTAGAAGCAAATAGGTCTAATAATAACTACATCTAAGCAAGAGATTTCCAGAAAAAAATTCTGCTTTATTGACTATGCCAAAGCCTTTGACTGTGTGGATCACAATCAACTGTGGAAAATTCTGAGAGAGATGGGAATACCAGACTACTTGACCTGCCTCTTGAGAAGTCTGTATGCAGGTCAGGAAGCAACAGTTAGAACTGGACATGGAATAACAGACTGGTTCAAAATAGGAAAAGGCGTAGGTCAAGGCTGTATATTGTCACCCTGCTTATTTAACTTATATGCGGAGTACATCATGAGAAACACTGGACTGGAAGAAACACAAGCTGGACTCAAGATTGCCAGGAGAAATATCAATAACCTCAGATATGCAGAGGACATCACCCTTATGGCAGAAAGTGAAGAGGAACTAAAAAGCCTCTTGATGAAAGTGAAAGAGAGTGGAAAAAGTTGGGTTAAAGCTCAACATTAAGAAAACGAAGATCATGGGATCCGGTCCCATCACTTCCTGGGAAATAGATGGGGAAACAGTGGAAACAGTGTTAGACTTTTTTTTTTTGGCTCCAAAATCACTGCAGATGGTGACTGCAGCCATGAAATTAAAAGATGCTTACTCCTTGAAAGAAAAGTTATGATCAACCTAGATAGCATATTCAAAAGCAGAGACATTACTTTGCTGACTAAGGTCCATCTAGTCAAGGCTATGGTTTTTCCGGTGGTCATGAATGGATGTAAGAGTTGGACTATGAAGAAGGCTAAGCACCGAAGAATTGATGCTTTCGAACTGTGCTGTTGGAGAAGACTCTTGAGAGTCCCTTGGACTGCAAGGAGATCCAACCAGTCCATTCTGAAGGAGATCAGCCCTGGGATTTCTTTGGAAGGAATGATGCTAAAGCTGAAACTCCAGTACTTTGGCCACCTCATGTGAAGAGTTGACTCACTGGAAAAGACTTTGATGCTGGGAGGGATTAGGGGCAGGAGGAGAAGGGGACAACAGAGGATAAGATGGCTGGATGGCATCACTGACTCGATGGATGTGAATCTGAGTAACCTCCGGGATTTGGTGATGGACAGGGAGGCCTGGTGTGCTGCGATTCATGGGGTCACAAAGAGTCGGACACGACTGAGCGACTGAATTGAACTGAAGACCCATTTATTGGGCATCTTGGATTTGAGTTGTTGTTGTTCAGTTGTTTAGTCGTGTCTGATTCTCTGAAACGCCATGGACTGTAGCCTGCCAGGCCCCTCTGTCCATGGGATTCTCCAGACATGAACATTGGAGTGAGTTGCCATTTCCTTCTATTTGAGAGGCACTCAGTAAAACAAGGATTGTCTCTCTTCTTCTTCAGCTTAGCACTCAAGTAAATACTATTAGATACATTTGAAGAGGAAGAAACTAAACTGTTCAGGAACTAACTCAAAGTTTTCATTTTCAGTGGATGACCTTAATATAACAATGCTGACTTAAATCAGTTTCATCAAAAAGTTACAGTGAACTAATCATGCATAGTTTGGAAATGCAGGATCTGCCTATATAAGGATTTTCAAACATATATCAGTGAAAGTATGGAGAAACTCCTCTGCAAAATTATTTATGTTACAATTAACCAGGTGCCTCAATACTTTATAGAACTACTCAGTGAAAATACGAAGAGAAGCTGAAGTACTTTAACACATTCTTGGTGAAGTAGCACCATGTTCACATTCTAAGAAAACAATACTGTACCAGAAGTTCCATCTACTGCAGAAAAATCTAGGAGTCTCAGTTCAGTTCAGTTGCTCAGTCGTGTCCAAGTCTTTGTGACCCCATGAACTGCAGCTCGCCAGGCCTCTCTGTCCATCACCAACTCCCGGAGTACACCCAAACCCATGTCAATCGAGTTGGTGATGCCATCCACACATCTCATTCTCTGTCATCCCCTTCTCCTTCTGCCCCTAATCCCTCCCAGCATCAAAGTCTTTTCCAATGAGTCAGCTCTTCACATGAGGTGGCCAAAGTACTGGAGTTTCAGCTTTAGCATGATTTCTTCCAATGAACACCCAAGACGGATCTCCTTTAGGATGGACTGGTTGGATCTCCTTGCAGTCCAAAGGACTCTCAAAAGTCTTCTCCAACACCACAGTTCAAAAGCATCAATTCTTTGGTGCTCAGCTTTCTTCACAGTCCAACTCTCACATCCATACATGACCACTGGAAAAACCATAGCCTTGACTAGACAGACCTTTGTTAGGAAAGTAACGTCTCTGCTTTTCAGTATGCTATCTAGGTTGGTCATAACTTTGCTTCCAAGGAGTAAGTGTCTTTTGATTTCATGGCGGCAGTCACCGTCTACAGTGATTTTGGAGCCAAAAAAAAAAGTCTGACACTGTTTCCACTGTTTCCCCGTCTATTTCCCATGAAGTGATGGGACTAGATGCTATGATCTTTGTTTTCTGAATGTTGAGCTTTAAGCCAACTTTTTCCACTCTCCTCTTTCACTTTCATCAAGAGGCTCTTTAGTTTTCTTTACTTCCTGCCATAAGGATGGTGTCATCTGCATATCTGAGGTTATTGATATTTCTCCCAGCAATCTTGATTCCAGCTTGTGCTTCCTCCAGCCCAGCATTTCTTATGATGTACTCTGCATATAAGTTAAATAAGCAGGGTGACAATATACAGCCTTGATGTACTCCTTTTCCTATTGTGGTTCCATGTCCAGTTCTAACTGTTGTCTCCTAACATGCATGTAGATTTCTCAATAGACAGGTCAGGTGGTCTGGTATTCCCATCTCTTGAAGAATTTTCCACAGTTGATTGTGATCCACATAGTCAAAAGCTTTGGCGCAGTCAATAAAGCAGAAATAGATGTTTTTCTGGAATTCTCTTGCTTCTTCAATGATCCAGTGAATGTTGGCAATTTGATCTCTGGTTCTTCTGCCTTTTCTAAAACCAGCTTGAACATCTGGAAGTTCACGGTTCATGTATTGCTGAAGCCTGGCTAGGAGTTGTTTAGTCATTAATAAAACAAAGTAGCAAAACAATATTTGGAAATTTATAAAATGTGTGAGAGTTTTGCAAAGGATCAACCAACAACTGAATTTGCTTAAAGACATACATTCTGTGTTTTGGGATTGAAGACTGACAGGTATTCTGCATATTTTTACTTAAACCTCTCATCCCCTGACTACTGCCCCAGGGAGAGGGGGACAGAGTGGTAGAGCGTGGGTTTATTTACCTCATACGTCTTCTGCTGTTCCAGAAGAGCAGGAAGGCTGTCAGCCATGTTTGCCTTGAGTGTCTCTTCTATCTTCTCCAAAAGCTGGACCCACTTTTCACAGCAATGAAGAAACTTTTCACTCAGTCCAATTCCTTGAAGCTCACTACAAAGGTTTAAAAACAGAACAGAGCCACCTAACAGTGACATTACTGCGCTCAACTGTCAATTTTACCATAACTGAAACAGAAGGCGGGAGCTGGGCTGTTCTGACCTGCAGCGCTCCAGTGCTGTGGCCGTGGCCCGGGTCCACTGCCGGTTCACATTTTGCAATGTCTTCATAGCTATGTCACTAAGTGGGAGCTTGAGGCTCACTTCATTCAAATGCTCAATACCAGGTGACTGGGCCGTCAGTGCCAGCACATGATTCTATGAAAAAGAAATTAAATTCTAGATTTTTGGATGCCACTAAGATACCTGCTGCTGCTGCTGCTGCTGCTAAGTCGCTTCAGTCATGTCCGACTCTGTGCAACCCCATAGATGGCAGCCTACCAGGCTCCCCCGTCCCTGGGATTCTCCAGGCAAGAACACTGGTGTGGGTTGCCATTTCCTTCTCCAATGCATGAGTGAAGAGTGAAAGTGAAGTCACTCAGTTGTGTCTGACTTTCAGCAACCCCATGGATGGTGAAAAAGCCTCAGAAATCCTATAGGCCTTTCTTATCTCAAAGATGAGGGAAAGCTGGAGCTTAACTAGGTAAATGACTTGCCCAAAGTCACACAGTTAGTTAGTGTCAGAACTAGACCTGAACCTAGACCTGTCAATTCTGTGACTTTTCTAGAATAAGCTGCACACATGGCCAGGAAACAGAGAGTGAGCTCGGATTCCTGTCTTTGAAGAGGATGAAATAAGCTTCCTTTTTTAAAAAGGATCCACACTGGACCTTCAAGTCCCATTTAATCTGCCAACAACTTGACTTTCAACAGATCATACAGTTTATCTACTAAGTAAATGAAAATTCAGCCCCTGAAATAACCCTAGCAAAGCATGGTACTTAAACATCCATATTATGATGATATCACAGGAAAGCAAACTCACCAAAATTTTATTTTTAAAACAGTTCTTTAGGGACAGCATTTAGGTCAACAATGTATTCAGCAAATATCCTTCACAATATCCATGTTCTCACTACAGAACTCCACTCTAAGAGTCTAAGTCAGCGTCAGCAAACTTTTTCTGTTAAGGGCTAGATCATAAATATTTTACCCTTTTATAAGCCATATGATCTCTGTGGCAAACATTCAGCATGAAAACTTCCACAGACAGTACATAAACAGTGGAAGGCCATGGCTACATTAGAGGCGCTTTATGTTCAAAACCAGGTGGGGGCTGCATTCAGATCTTATGCCATTGTTTGCTGACTCTTAATTTATGAATATTGATTCTTAGGATCAAGATCCAGAATTCGTTAATTCTTCATTCATCTATGTTAACTATACTACACCAGTTAAGGTATAAAGAAGGAAAAAAAACCCATTAATTTAATAGGGTATTTTACTTTTTGATCTACTAACCAAAAATATTCAATTAATCACAAAATTCAATTGCTAGATTATTCTAGTTCACTGAAACTAACTAGTAAAGACTTTAAGATTTAAAAGTCTACTGAAACTATTGAGGTATATTACTAAAATAAATCTCATGACCCAGCATTTCCATTCCTGGGTATATAGCCAAAAAAAAAAAAATACCACCTCCAAAACACTAATTCAAAAAGAAATGTGCAACTCAATGTTCATAGCAGCATTATTTACAATTGCCAAGATACAGGAGCAACCTAAGTGTCCATCAACAGATGAATGGATAAAGAAGATATGGTACATATATAACGGAATACTACTTAGCCATAAAAAAGAACAAACGTTTGCCATTTGCAACAGCATGGATGAATTTGAAGGGCATTATGCTACGTGAAGTACAGTCAGAGAAAGAGAAATACTGTATGATATCACTTACGCATGGAATCCAAAAAGCACAACAGACTAGTGAATATAACAAAAACGAAGTCGACTCACAGATAAAGAGAACAAACCACAGGTTACCAGTGGCAGGGCCAAGGGCAACACAGGAGCAGGGGTTGGGGAGGTGCAACTATTGGGTTTAAGACAGACTCTAGGATATATTGTTCAACATGGGGAAGACAGCCAATATTGTAAAAACTGTGTATGGAAAGTAATCTTTAAAAATTATATTATAAATTTAAAAATTAACAAGGAGGTAATTGAGAAATAAATTGTATATATTTAAAGTGTAAAAAAATAAAATAGATCTCTGTGTTGTCATACTTTTCTAGACACTAGGGAAAATAGGACAAGAATGAATGACACATCAGTGTCTATTGTTAAAGGGTTAGGATGCTCACAGATTCTTTAATAGGACAGTAAGTCGCTTATTTTTTATCCCATGGTGAGCCTGAGCCCCTAGAAGTAACAAACATTGGCAATACCAGGAATAAGTCAGGATTTCCTTCTTTTTCTTGCCGGTAGAGTTTATTCAGATTCTCTTCTTCATGTGTAATGAGACCTTTTAAAGATTCCAACCGGTCCCCAAAATCCTTGAATTGTGATAGAACAAACTAGAACAAGAGAAGTTTTCATCAGAAACAATTTTCATGTGCATCCACAACAGAAGCAAGCACAGCCTTGTGATAAAAGTTCACGTTGTTTCCAGCCCTAAGGAGTTCATCATCAGCTCATTATCTTGAATATTCAGAACATCTCTGATATTTACTTTGTGCCTTCAGTAAAGTACTAAGCCTTCACAGGGTTGAACAGACCACCTGCTTGACAGGGCCATATAGAAGAGTCCTGTTAGTTAAGTGTTTTCCCCACTGTGTGATACTGGAGCTCCGTGGCCTTCTGTTCATCTTTTTGAGAGTTCATGGAAGGCTTTTCAAAAAGAGAATAAAATATACCACAAATGACCATGCTTAAAGCAGCCATTCTATGACTCAATCACCCCACCTGAAGATTCAAATACTGTGTGATCTGATCAGTATATAAACTATATCACTTTAACATGTTCAATAAGAAGAAATGTGACTGAAGAGTCACATTGTGAAGAATGAAATGTGACTGCAGAATTGTGTCAAATGGTAGGTATGTTTAGGGCGTCTTTATTCTGCTCTTTCCCTAACGCGCAGCCCACAAAGCACTGATAACTATCACTTTACGAGACACTAGGAACTGTGCAGAGTGTGCAAGTGTCCAAGACTATAACTTGAAAGGAAAAAATAGAAGAACCTCAAATTCATTTGTTTTCACAAGCAGCATCTTTTCCAGGTAGGAAGCTCTCTGGAGGGAGTGCATTTGACCAGACAGGAGCATGTGGGTGCTAGGCTCTGCAGGCTGTGGGAGTCGATCCAGGAGAGTGGAATTTTGGAGAAAGGCCTCTTTTGTCTTCTGCACCTCACACTGCAGCTCCTGGAGGAGAAAAAGTGATCGTAAAACATTCCTCTTCCTTTCGGAGAACAAATTCCCACCTCGTGCCACTCCACCAACATCTAGAAGAATTTCTACCCTGAAATTCTTGGGTATTGGCTTTTTTTTTTATACTGTTTATTTTGTTTATTATTTGGCTGCACCAGGTCTCAGTTGTGGCATGTAGATCTTTAGTCATGGCATGTGGGCTCCAGTTCCCTGAACAAGGATCGAACCTGAGACCCCTGCATTGGGAGTGCAGTCTTATACAGTGGACCACCAGGGAAGGCCCTACTGTTTATTTTAAAGAGCCAAAAAAGCTAATGCTTCTTTATGTGATGCATATCACTGGTGCTAGTTTGAAATTTGTCAGTTCAGAGCTAAAAGTGACCATGGATAAATAAAGCTGGGGCTTCTAGTTCATAGAAACTGGAGATGACCTTGGTAGAGTCTTATGAATTCTATTTCTAATCATCGAACACTTTAGGGATCTGCTTTAAGGCATTTAAAGGATCAATCCAACCCTCTTCTTTGTCTGAGACTTTGTAACATAAATGGATTCATTCATATGCAGGGAGTGTGGAATCTCACTGACCAAGCCAATTTTAGGACTGATTTTGGAAATATTGCATCTAAGTGAATTTCTGTTTTTATTTTTTTAAAACAACAGATTAGGTAGAAGTTGATCAGAAATATGATTCATATCTGTTGAATTCTTATCTAATTGATATTTCTTTATTTGACCTATAGTATCAAAAGATACAAAATGTATCTGGTCACCTAATCTAAAAGTATTTACTTTATAGCCATTCATTAACATAATAGAATAAAACCACAGAGAAAAGTATGTAACTCTTAAATATTAGTCTAAAAAATCAT
>SJYC01067092.1:0-69183 GCA_006408675.1 Madoqua kirkii
CAAAGAGTCAGACAAGACTGAGCGACTGAACTGACTGACTGACTGAACAAGTAAGTGTATTAATGACAGTGTATCCATCTGTGCTGGTAAATATAGACACAAAAACGCCCTGGTTTAGGCATGGCGGCTCTGATATCCAGAAGACAACAAAGAGACAGCAACTGAGCAAAATGAAGGTCCTTTGCTCAAATCAGAGCACAGGCTCTCATTCACAGATAGTGAACTTTTATCCTGAAAATGAGTTGAATAAACTTGGTTTTATACTTTGCTAGCTCCAGTGATTTAACAGAAGCAAATGAGAACTACAAAGAGAAGGCAGAGAGCTGAACAGCAAGGGTGAAGATTGAAACTCTGAAAACTGTGGCCAGGGTGTGATGAGGGCACAGAACAGACAATCCTACACTTAGTGGCCCTTGAGCACATCCATATTTGCATGAGGTTGTAACCCAGAGCACAGTCTATGCTTGTTTCAGCTGCTATATTTTATATGTTGCCCATAGTAAAATAATTATATTTTAATTAGAAAATAAAGTTGATACTGCAAAAACAAACACTGAGTCAACCACTCCAATTGAAAGAAAAAATACAATTGGAAAAAATAATTTAAAAATAGAGAACTCGTGATGAAAGATAAAAGCAATAACTGGACTAATGCTTAAATAACCACTATTAATCATTATGAAAATTTAAGTCATATGTAAAACAAAAATTCTTAAATTGAGACATAGCACAAAATACTAATGATCAATGGGGGTGGAAATCAGGTTATTTCAAATAATTTATGAGATGGACAAGGTTAGAGAGAAAGTAAACTAAAGTCACAGTAAAGTTTAACATTGGTTTAACATGTCATTGGTTTACCATTGAATAGGTATTTATTGACCCACTCTTATGTCTCAGAACCTATACTAGCTGCTAGCTGTGCTGTGCTCAGTCTTGTCCAACTCTGTGACTCTGTGGACTGTAGCCCACAGTCTGCTCTGTTCTTGTGATTTCCAAGGCAGGAATACTGGAGTGAGTGCTATTTCCTACTCCAGGGGATCTACCTGACCCAAGGATTGAACCTGCATCTCCTACATTGGCAGGCAAATTTTTTACCACTGCTCCACCGGGGAAGCACTTTACTAGCTGCTACTTCAGTTTAGTTGCTCAGTCGTGTCTGATTCTTTGCGGCCCCATGGACTGCAGCATACCAAGCTTCCCTGTCTATCACCAACTCCTGGAACTTGCTCAAACTCATGTCCATTGAGTCAGTGATGCCATCCAACCATCTTATCCTCTGTCATCCCCTTCTCCTCCTGCCTTCAATCTCTCCAAGAATCAGGGTCTTTTCCAATGAGTCAGTTCTTCACATCAGGTGGCCAAAGTATTAGAATTTCAGCTTCAGCATCAGTCCTTCCAATGAGTATTCAGAACTGATTTCCTTTAGGATGGACTGGTTGGATCTCTGTGCAGTCCAAGGGACTCTCAAGATTCTTCTCCAACAACACAGTTCAAAAGCATCAATTCTTTGGCATTCAACATTCTTTATAGTCCAACTCTCACATCCATACATGACTACTGAAAAAAACCGTAGCTTTGACTAGATGGACCTTGTGGGCAAAGTAATGTCTCTAGTTTTTAATATGCTGTCTAGGTTGGTCATAGCTTTTCTTTCAAGGAGTGAGCATCTTTTAATTTCTGCAGTGAACATCTGTAGTTACTTTGGAGCCCCCCCAAATAAAGTCTGTCACTTGCTTCCCCATCTATTTGCCATGAGGTAATGGGACCAGATGCCATGATCTTAGTTTTCTGAATGTTGAGTCTTAAGCTAACTTTTTCACTCTCCTCTTTCATCTTCATCAAGAGGCTCTCTAGTTTTTCAATTTCTGCCATATTAGCTGCTAAGGCTTTAGCAAAAAAAGGGGCAAACTACCTTATCTATAAATTATAATCCAGCATATAAACAGACAATAAATATGTGTACAAATATATAACAAATTTCTGGTTGTGATACATGCAACAAAGAATAAGCAGGGTAAGAATTTCAGGGGAGGGTCAAGGGGAGGGATTGCTACTACTTTAGATATGGCGTTCTTGGAAAAAGATCAATCACATTTACAGAATTTGTCAGTCAGTCAGTAAAGAGTTTGCCTGCGAGGTAGGAGACCCGGGTTCAATTGATGAGTCAGGAAGATCCCCTCGAGAAGGTAATGGCAACCCACTCTAGTATTCTTGCCTGCCTGGAGAATCCCACAGACAGGAGTCTGGCAGGTCCCAGTCCATGGGGTTGTGAGAGTTGGGCATGACCTGAAAACAATAAGACCATTTAGAGGAACAGCCTTCCAGGAAAATGCTAGGTGAATGCAAAGGCCCTCATGCAGCACTGGCTTTGGTATATTTGAGAAACAGTAAGAAACAGGAAGCGTTTCCCTGGTGGCTCAGTATTAAAGAATCAGCCTGCTATGAAGGAGACATGAGTCTGACCCTGGATCAGGAAGCTCCCTGAAGAAAGAAATGGCAACTCTAGTATTCTTGCCTGGGAAATCCTATGCACAGAGGAGCCTGGCAGGTTACAGTGCAGGGTGTTACAAAAGAGTCAGACACAACTTAGCAACTAAGCCACTACCTCAAGAAAAAGAAGTGAGAAAAGGTAGATGAATTTGAAGACACAGGCAGTATTCTAGAGGAACAGAAGCTAATGTTGATCTGGATGTGGAATCAAAGAATTTAGGATCACCCCACCCACTCTCTCCCTGTTACTCTGACATTGAGACACTTGGATAAATGGTAAAGCCAATTACTGTGATGGACAAGCTGGAAAAGATGGAAATGTGTGAGAGAGTTGAGAGTAGAGAGGCAATAGGAGTTAGCAGATGATCTTGCTGGAGATCTGGAGAGTTTGGACTGAAGATCAATGATTAGGATCTGTCAGAATACAGATGGTATAAACCTAGGGGATTGACTGAGGGAGCCCAGGCAGTGGGTGTAGACACAGAAGACAGGAGGTCCAAAGACTGGGCTCCATGCTGGTATTTATAAATGGACTAGAAGGAGTGCACAGAGGAGTAAGGGCTTGAACTCTTGGACTCTTTCTTGGACAAGAAAGCCACAGAGGGTGGACTCCTGAAAGGGGGGAAAAAAAAAGAGGAAAATCTCAGGGATGAGTATGTAAGCAAGTAATCTACTGAGAGGTGAGGTAAATCAGATGAACACTGAGAACTCACCATTAGATATGATGATCAGTGGATCATTCACAACCTAGGTGAACTGACAGATTTACATACGATTTAAATTCTTGACAATGATAGAGAAATGCACAAAGTTAAAGCAAACTCTCTGGTGGCTCAGATGTTAAAGAATCGATCTACATGCAGGATACTGGGGTTCTATCCCTGAGTTGGGAAGATCCTCTGGAAAAGGGAATGGCAACCCACTTTAGTATACTTGCCTGGAGAATTCCATGGACAGAGGAGTCTGGCTGACTACAGTCCAGGGGGTCACAAGAGTCAGACAGGACTGAGTGACTAACACTTTCACTACTACTTTTTTTTTTTTCCCAAAGCAAAATCCTGATATAAAAATACACTAGAGAGGGATCAGTTCTATTCTACCCTCCCTGGCCCCCACCCCTGCCTGGGGACCCCTGTTTCTGAAAGGAGCCATATCCTTGAATAGAGTGGGGCACAGAGCAACAGGATGGAACCATTCTTTTTTTTAATGTATTTTTTTTATTGAAGGGTAATTGTTTTACAGAATTTTGTTGCTTTCTGTCAAACTTCAGCATGAATCAGCCATAGTATACATATATCCCCTCCTATCTCCCTCCCCATCCCACCCATCTAGATTGATACAGAGCCCCTTTTTTAGTTTCCTAAGCCATACAGCAAATTCCTGTTGGCTATTTTACATATGGTAATGTAAGTTTCCATGTTACTCTTACATTTCACGATCTTCTCCCCTCTCCCCACGTCCATAAGTTGAGTTTCTATGTCTGTTTCTTCATTGCTATCCTGTAAATAATTCATCAGTATAATTTTTCTAGATTCCATATATGTGTTATAATACAATAATTATCTTTCTCTTTCTGACTCACTTCACTGTGTATAAAAGGCTCTAGGTTCACCCACCTCACCAGAACTGGCTCAAATGCATTTCTTTTTATGGGTGAGTAATATTCCATTCTGTATATGTACCACAGCTTTTTTATCCACTTATCTGTCAATGGTTGCTTACATATTCTAGCTATTGTAAATAGTGCTGCAATGAAAAATAGGATACTTGTGTCGTTTTCAACCCTGGTTTCCTTGGGGTATATGAATAGGAGTGGGATTGCTGGGTCATATGGTGTTTTTATTCCTCATTTTTTAAGGAATCTGTGTTCTGTCTTCCATAGTGGCTATATCAGTTTACATTTCCACCAACAGAGCAAGTTCAGTTCAGTTCAGGAACTCAGTCATGTCCAACTATTTGTGACTCCATGAACCGCAGCATGCCAGGCCTCCCTGTCCATCACAAACACCCAGAGTCCTCCCAAACCCATGTCCATTGAGTCGTTGATGCCATCCAACCATCTCATCCTCTGTCATCCCCCTCTCCTCCTGCCCTCAATCCCTGGCTACAGTCCAGGGGGTCACAAGAGTCAGGCAGGACTAACACTTTCACTACTATTTTTTTTCTTTTTCCAAAGCAAAATCCTTCTTGCTTTTTTTCTTGGTGCATCTGGTTAATGGTTATTCTATTTTATTTATCTTCTCAAAGAACCAGATTTTAGCTTTGTTGCTTTTGGCTATGGTCTCCTTTGTTTCTTTTGCATCTATTTCTGCCCTAATTTTTATGATT
The DNA here is from genome assembly GCA_006408675.1 of Madoqua kirkii. Lineage (NCBI taxonomy): Eukaryota > Metazoa > Chordata > Mammalia > Artiodactyla > Bovidae > Madoqua > Madoqua kirkii. Next base: position 4,822 of record SJYC01067092.1, read on the forward strand.
TCTTTCCTTCTACTAACCTTAGGGTGCTTCATTTCTTATTTTTCTAGTTGCTTAAGTGTAGAGTTAGGTTATTTATTTGATTTCTCTTCTCTTTCTTCAGGTAAGCATGTATTGCTAGGAACTTTCCCCTTAACACTGCTTTTATTGAATCCCATAGGTTTTGGGTTATTGTGTCTTCATTTTCATTCATTTCTATGCATATTTTGATTTCTTTTTTTATGTCTTCTGTGATTTGTTGGTTATTCAGAAGTGTGTTGTTTAGCCTCCATGTGTTTATATTTTTAATAGTTTTTTCCCTGTAATTGACATCTAATCTTACCGCATTGTGGTCGTGAAAGATGCTTGAGATGATTTCAATTTTTTTGAATTTATGGTCTAGGATGTGATCTATCCTAGAGAAGGTTCTGTGTACACTTGAGAAAAAGGTGAAATTCAGTGTTTGGGGGTGAAATGTCCTATAGATATCAATTAGGTCTAACTGGTCCATTGTATCACTTAAAGTTTGTGTTTCCTTGCTAATTTTCTGTTTAGTTGATCTATGCATAAGTGTGAGTGGGGTATTAAAGTCTCTTACTATTACTGTGTTACTATTAATTTCCTCTTTCATACTCTTTAGCATTTGCCTTACATATTGTGGTGCTCCTATATTGGGTGCATATATATTTATAACTGTTATATCTTCTTGTATTGATCCTCTGATCATTGTGTAGTGTCCTTATTTGCCTCTTTTCTTGGTCTTTATTTCAAAGTCTGTTTTATCTGCAATGAGTATTGCTACTCCTGCTTTCTTTTGGTCTCCATTTGCATGAAATATCTTTTTCCAGTCCTTCACTTTCAGTGTGTATGTATCCCTAGGTTTGAGGTAGGTCTCTTGTAGACAGCACATATTTGGGTCTTGTTTTTGTATCTATTTAGCCAGTCTTTGTCTTTTGGTTGGGGCATTCAACCTATTTACATTTTTGGTAATTATTGATAAGTATGATCCTGTTGCCATTTACTTTGTTGTTTGGGGTTTGAGTTTATAAGCCTTTTCTGTGTTTTTGTCTAGGGAAGAGCCTTTAGCATTTGTTGAAGAGCTGAATTTGGTGGTGCTGAATTTTCTGAGATTTTGCTTGTCTGTAAAGCTTTTGATTTCTCCTTCATATTCGAATGAGATCCTTGCTGGACCAGTAATCTGAGTTGTAGGATTTTCTTTTTCATCACTTTAAGTATGTCCTGCCATTCTCTTCTGGCTTGAAGAGTTTCTATCGAAAGATCAACTGTTATCCTTATGGGGTTCCTCTTGTGAGTTATTTGTTGCTTTTCCTTTGCTGCTTTTAATATTTGTTCATTGTGTATGATCTTCATTAATTTGATTAATATGTGTCTTGGGGTGTTTTGCCTTGGGTTTATTTTGTTTCGGATTCTCAAGTTTTCTTGGGCTTCGGTGGCTATTTCCTTCACCACTTTAGGGAAGTTTTCAACTATTATCTCCTCAACCATTTTTTCATGGCCTTTCTTTATGTCTTCTTCTGGGACTCCTATGATTCGAATGTTGGGGTGTTTAACATTGTCCCAGAGGTCTCTGAGGTTGTCCTCATTTCTTTTCATTCTTTTTTCCTCTCTGCTTCATTTATTTCCTCCAGTCTATCTTCCACCTCACTTATCCTATCTTCTGCCTCCGTTATTCTACTGTTGGTTCCCTCTAGAGTGCTTTTGATCTCAGTTATTGCATTGTTCATTATTGATTGACTCCTTTTATTTCTTCTATGTCCTTGCTAAACTTATTGCATCTTCTCAGTCTTTGTCTCCAGACTATTTATCTGTAATTCCATTTTGTTTTCAAGATTATCATTATTCTGAATTCTTTTTCAGGTAGACTCCCTATCTCCTTCTCTTTTGTTTGGTTTGGTGGACTTTTATGATGTTCCTTTACCTGCTGAATATTTCTCTGCCTTTTCATCTTGTTTAGGTTGCTGTGTTTAAGGTGGCCTTTATGTAGGCTGGAAGTTTGTGGTTCCTCTTTATTGTGGAGGTTCCTCCCTGTGGGTAGGGTTGAACGAGTGGCTTGTCAAGGTTCCTGGTTAGGGAAGCTTGTGTTGGTCTTTTGGTGGGTAGAGGTGGATCTCTTCTCTCTGGAGTGCAATGAAGTGTCTAGTAGTTAGTTTTGAGGTGTCTATGGGTTTGGTGTGACTTTTGGCCACCTGTATTTTTGTGCTCAGGGTAATTTAATGCATTGTTGGAGAATTAGTTTTGTATGTCTTTCTCTGAAACTTGTTGGCTCTAGGGTGGAGTTTGGTTTCAGTGTAAGTATGGAGATTTTTGGATGAGCTCTTGTCAATTAATGTTCCCTGCAGTCAGGAGTTTTCTGTTGTTCTCAAGTTTTGGATTTTAACCTCCTGCTTGTGGCCTTTAGTCTTATTTTTACAGTAGTCTCAAGACTTGTTCATCCATACAGCACCGATGATAAAACATCTAGGTTAATGGTGAAAAGCTTCTCCACAGTGGGGGACACCCAGAGAGGTTCACAAAGTTATACGGAGAAGAGAAGAGGGAGGAGGGAGATAGAGGTGACCATGAGGAGAAGAGGGGGAACCAGAAAGGGAGAGAGCAGTCTATCCAGTAATCAATTCCCTATTTGCTCTCCACAGTCTGGAACACATTGTGGAGCTTCCTCACTGTGGGTGGGGTTGGATGTGTGGCTTGTCAAGGTTTCCCGGTTAGGGAAGCTTGCGTTGGTGTTCTGGTGGGTGGAGCTGGATTTCTTCTCTCTAGAGTGCACTCAAGTGTCCAATAATGAGTTTTGAGATGTCAATAGGTTTGGTGTGACTTTGGGCAGCCTGTATATTGAAGCTGAGGGCTATGTTTCTGTGTTGCTGGAGAATTTGCACTGTATGTCTTTCTCTGGAGCTTGCTGGCCCTTGGGTGGTGCTTGGTTTCAGTGTAGGTATGGAGGCATTTAATAAGCTCCTATCGATTAATGTTCCCTGGAGTCAGGAGTTCTCTAGTGTTCTCAAGATTTGGACTTAAGTCTCCTGCCTCTGGTTTTTTTATTCTTACAGTAGCCTCAAGACTTCTCCATCTCCTTTCAAAGACAATGGGCTGCCTTTCTGGGTTCCTGATGTCCTCTGCCAGCATTCAGAAGTTGTTTTGTGGAATTTGATCAGTGTTCAAATGTTCTTTCAATGAATTTGTGGAGGAGAAAGTGGTCTCCTCGTCCTATTCCTCCACCATCTTAGGACTGCCTCCCTTAACTTATTTCTTTGAATCAGGACAGAACTGGCATAAATCCACTTCAGCAACAGAACATCTGGGCTTGTCCTCTTCAGGATGCACAGTTTCAGAACCACCAATGTTTCATGAATGATCTCATTTAAGACCTCAGAGTGCTTCCCATTTTGTTTATTTGTACATAGCCCTTGAAGGCAGAAAGATGCTATGCTATCTCTAACTGACGTATAGGAAATCTCAGCTAATATTTCACTAGGGAAGCAGCAGTAGGAGCTGGAACAGGATCCATGTTCCTCCTTGCTGGTTCTCACTTAACTACTGTTTAATAATAACCAGATACTTGCTTTGGAACCTACAGGTGGTGGTTGAAATTCCAGAATTCCTGGCTTAAGTACAAAATGTATGAAAGCCACATACCTGCAGTAAACTCTGTAGCTTCATTCCATACTGATGTGACTTTTCTTCTAGCAGTTTAACTTCTTTGACTTGTTCTACCCCAAATGTTTCTTTCTTTTGCATTAAAGAAGGAAGCATTTTGTGGAATATGTTTGGATCAAGAGCATGTCAGCAACAAGCTTCTGGAAAAAAAGCTGTGAAATGAGATGTTGACATTTATTTATTTTTACACTGTGAAAAGCCTTAAAATTCAAGTTTTTTCAACATGTTATACCATCATATTTACTTTCTACTCTGAAATTCCAGGACAGCCATGTAGAGTCAAAATCATGAGAAAACAAACCAAAAATATCCTATGTATCCACGTCATCAAGTACTAATGGAATTTTAACAAATCACAATGAAAAATTATCCCTGGTAATGTTTGTCCCCAAACTATCAATATTAAAAGGCCAATATTATTAATTCGGCAATTAAATTTTCCAGTGAGATCTTTCTATATCAGAAATTCCAAGTTTTAAGAAACTTTTTTTTTTTAAATTTTTACCAAAATGTAGATGCTGATTTGGCTGATTGGTTTCAAGACAATAAACTGGATGGATAGACATGTGAGCCCAAGAAATTCACATCCCATATTCAAAAGCCCAGGGTTTCTAAACTTTGGTTCTAACTTCTACTCAATACAATGGTTAAATAAAGGAAATTTCGTGATGGAGGTCTATTGGGATTCTGGTTGGTCAAAGCTCCTAGAATAGCACTTTAAGACTTTTAAAGAGAAAGGCTTTCCTTCACATGGTTCACCATTTATAGTCAGCAGCCCCCTCTAATTATTTTGAGGGGCCTCTTATTAGGTGAATCCTTTTTGTTATTCCCTGAAAGGGATACATAAAAGGGTCTACCATAAGCTTTGAGACATTGTATATATCAGTTAATATATTTTCTCCTCTTCCCCTCCATTCTTTATACAATATTTACCTTTGGATTTTTCTTAAAGTCTACTTATCAAAAACCTGGACTTCAGCTTGTTGAAGTCAGGAACTGTATCCTACACATTTATTATCAGCACTTAAATTACTACATATCTCTTGTTGGTTATCATGAGGTTTTGTTTAATGAAATGAATGGAAAACAAAAGGATTTACTGTAGCATTATACTACATATACTTTGTAATTTATTTATTTCTTTTGATTTCAGTTCTCAGTAAGGCCTTTCCTAACCTCCTGAATTCAACTCCCTCTATTAAATGCTCTTAAAGTATGTATCCCAATTTCAATTTTAAATTTGTTTGAATCGCTCCTTGACAAAAATGTCTTCTCAATCAACCAAAAGCTCCATAAATGTTAAGAATTGTGTCTATTTTCACCTACAATTATATTCTAGAGTTTAGCAGAGTTCCTGGTACATGGTGTAATACCTGTTTGTTTAAAGAATAAAGGAATGATGTATATTTCACCAAGGTAGGACATGTATGCTCTCTGTTCACATTCAGAATAACTTACAGTCTATGAAAAGGTGATCTGACCCATGTGTCTTACCTTGTGATTTTGTATTTGAGCCTGTAGGGCAACTTTACTTTTGGTTTGTTGTAAGTGGTCATGAGCAAGCTTTTCCTTTCCAATATGCACCAGTTCCACCATGCCTTGCAACAAAGCATCTTGCTGGCTCTCAGTGATGAAAGGGCAGCTGAGTTCTGTGTACCTGGCTCTCAGGAGTCCCCACGTACTGTCAAGGACATCCTGAAAAGAAAGAACAGGTGTGCACAAACATTTCCACCCAACCATGAAAATAACCCAAATGAAGAACATATTTAAATTTCCATGGAGAGCTTCCCAGGTGGCTCCGTGGTAAAGATTGCACCTGCCAATGCTGGAGATGCAGGAGATGTGGGCCCTGGGTCAGGAAGATCCCCTGGAGAAGTGAATGGCAACCCACTCATATTCTTGCCTGGGAAATCCCTTGGACAGAAGAGACTGGAGGGCCACAGTCCATGGGGTCACAAAGAGTTGGACAAGACTGAGTGAGCACACAGTGCACAAATTTCCTTGCTAGAAGAGAAATGCCTAACTTTTAATAATCATAGTAATTTACGGATTGAATATTTTCTGCTCAGACATACCTCTGATTTGTAAACCTCCTGGAGTAGAACATAAGGTAAATGAAGCCTCTCTCCTTCATCTCTTAGTTTGCCACTCGGCTCTCAGAGTTCTGCAGCTCCACTGTATATGCATCCATTTTCTAAAGAGAGAGACAACACATCCACACACACAAAAACTGTTTAATAAGTCAGGAGTATACATAGTCACTTTAAAAGAATTAGACGATATAGAAAAGAACTAAGGGAAAAATGAAAGTGCCACCACTTCTCCGTCCTCTCCGGTTCTCCCCAAAGACCCACAGTTGACGGTCTATTACTAATGTATTCAAAGCATGTACTGAGAAGAGGTATACATTCATATCCCGAAATGCACTGGATTGCACATGTCACTGGATTCTACAGCTTGCATGCCTTACTTATCAGCTCCTCAGCATCTAGTCACAGCAGTACAAACTAATCTAGAGCCTTTTAAACAGACACAGTAAGGCTGCTCACTGCTTTAGTTACAGTCAATTCAAAATGTCAAAAGTCTTTGGGCTATTTAGAGTCTTTTAATTCAAGCAGTGCTGCCAGGTCCCTCCTCGAATATTCATACACATATTTATCTTTATGCACTTGTCTTATTTCTTTAGGATAAGTACAAACCCAGAATGTAGAACCATGGCCTGAACATACTAGGTCAATTGACACTTGCTGTATAAATGAGTGGAGCTGCTGGATGAACAGCATTTAGAGTTACAATTCTGATATGTAGCCAAATGATCTCTAGATGTTGGAGTAGTCAGCACCCCTCCCAAGAGGATGAGGGTCTCATTTCTCAACAACCTTCCCAACACTGCACAGACTTGTGTTTTAGGGAGTGATTCACAAGCACAGGAGACTTATGGTGCTTGTGCAGACTTATGGAGTCTTTTATGCAGGAGACTCTCTGGTTCAAGGTTAAGTCAGTTTGAATGATTTTCACTTGATTACCTGAAGCTGTTCATCAATAGTCTGGCCACTAATTTCATTCAAAGATTGTTGCAAAGATGTCTTATCCTTAACAAGTTGATCATATAATCGTTTTATTTCATTCTGTATAAAAAGATAAATGTAGGAAACAGTGAGAATCTATTTAGAGCTTTGGAACCTTTTAAAAATTTTAGCTGTCCTTTAATTTTTGAGCTATCAGAAATTTCAAACATATGTCAAAATAGGAGAAGGCCTGCATTATCATCATCCATCAGCCTTAACAATTACTGATGACTTGTAGCTGGTTGTCACTCTTCTGCCCCATCCCTTGAGCTTCCTTGACTGCACCTGACTTCCCTTCCCTCCGATTATTTTGAAGCAAGTCTAAGATATCATATTATTTTATTAGTACTGACTTCAGTATGTATCTCTAAATGACAAAATTCCTCCCTTTAAAAATACCACAAATCAATAATAATTCCTTAGCATTATTAACTACCCAGGCAAGGTTCACATTTCCCTAATTGCCTATATTTTCTCCTTTTGGTTTGCTTGAATTGGGATCTAAATGAGGTCCAATAGGTGCAATGGATTCATGTGTCTTAAATTCCCCATAATCTGCTGGCCCCTTGCCCATCTCTCTTTTTGTTTCTGAGATTTTGTGTGTGGGGGTGGGGAGGGAGGCAGTAGTAGAAAAAAAATGGGCTACCTATCCTGTACAGCTTGCCACTGCCTGTATATGGCTGACTGCACTCCCTTCGTACCACTTACCATTTTCTTCCCTTGTGTCTATATAACTTGGATTCTAGAGACTTGATCAGATTCAAGTTTTACAGTGAAGACTCCTTCCTAAGTGGTGGTGTGTTTCATTTCCTTTTCATTAGACAATTTCTAGCAGCTTCCTAACTAGTTCAGCTGCCTCAAGTGTCTGCTCCAATCCTCATTAGACAATTGCCACCTGGATCTACCAGAAACATACACAGACTGTAATACCTTTGTTCAAAAACTTTAAGAGCTCCTCCCTACCTGGGAATCCTCCCATGTGACACTTTTAGTGGTTAAATGTCATACAGGAAAGAAGCATTACTTTAGCTCGACCTAACAAATTCATACCTGAGATTTTGGAAAGGACCTCGCTTTCAAATGGTCTCCAGCCATGAGCAGCTGAACTAACTTAAAGACCTCATAGAAAGAGTCTCACTGCTTTCCTTAGCAATTCCCATTCGTGAATGCCTCTGGGTAAAGGAATGAATGAAGATCGGAGGTCCGTTCTGTCACCTAACACTATGCCATAGCAGCCCAGTGCCCAGACTCGTACCTGATAACTGCGGGTATAGTCGAGGCCAGCTTTCAGAGCCTTGCTTCTAGAGGCAGCTCTAGCCTGGGTGTGCTCCAGGCAGACTTGGAGGTTATCAAAACAGTCAAGGAACTGGCTGGCATTCTTGCCAGGCCAAGTCATGGCTTTTGAAAGATCATTCTTCTTATCACTCATAGCTAAGTAAAGTTTTTTCAACTCAAGAGCCAGTGTCTGCAAAGTGGAGAGGAAGAAAGACACCGTGAACAAGTTCTGACCTTAAGAGAGGTTTCAGTCTTGGCTAACCAGTGGGCTGCCTGCAGTAACACCCAACACACGTGCCTGAGGGATGCTCCCTACCTCGTAGTGCACCTGCTGGGCACCCACATCCCCTCTGAAGAGCCCCGGTGTCTGCAGCATCTCCTCCACACTGCCCAGGCACTGAACGAGGGTTTGAAACAGTTCAAATAATTTCTTATCCAGATTTGTGTACGTTTCTTCTGACATGTTTTCCTGAATCAAGAGAAGAAAAGGAAAACTAGAAATCACTAAGATTCCTTGCCTTCGAAGCATATTTTCCCTGGTTTCCATTACAGTGTACCATTCATGTTATGTTTTTTTTAAATAATTAGTCATTTCAAATACTTTGTGAACTAGGTAGCAGAATAAATAAATAAAATTAAGATGCTAATTCTGAGAGAAACAAGTTTAAGAAACTCAGTGTTAGGTATTGAGTTGACTACTGAATAGAATTAAAAGGTAAATCGAAAGATGGACTTCTTTAGGGGGCCGTCCAGCTGGAAGTGTGAAAGTGAAAGTGTTAGTCACTCAGTCGTGTCCAACTTTTTGTGACCCATGGACTGTAGCCCACCAGGCTCCTCTGTTCATGGAATTCTCCAGGCAAGAACACTGGAGCGGGTTGCCATTTCCGTCTCCAGGGGATCTTCCTGACCCGGGGATTGAACTCGGGTCTCCTGCACTGCAGGCAGAATCTTTACTGTCAGAGCCACCAGGGAAGTGTGGTCCCAGATAAATCGTACTACCCCTCTTCCCACTGTTCTCTGTCTCCCATATTTTAATGTAGGAGCAAGTGGGTTAATGACACCAAGGATGGCCTGAAGAAAGAAGTCAAGAAACTTGAAGGGGTTCATTAGAAAGAGGAACAGTATCTTAAGGACAGGGATGGTACAGCATGGTGACTGTAAGTAAATTAGGAGCCTGCCAAACCTATTAATCACCCAGTGTGGGCTGTTTCCTACTGTTTTCTTTGATGGATACCTAAGCTATCCAGCACACCATCTCAGTGTTAAGCCTACTCAAGGCTGGAAACCCTGGTGCTATTCCCTCCCTCCACCTCCCCTCAGCCCTGCAATCCCAGAGCCCCACTGCAGACAGTATTAATAGATTATGATCCTTGTTCCTGCCAATCCCAGACTCAGGTTTAGAAGCCTCTGTAAATGGAATTCTATGTAGCCACCACCAAATTTACCAGAGTCAGTAACAGTGATGAATTCTATTTGCAATTCTAGGGCTCCTTCAATTGAACATCCTATTATTTGTTCAGTAAGGAAAATTATGGGCTTCCCAGCTGGCCCAGTGGTAAAGAATTCGCCCACAAATGCTGGAGATGCAGGAGACGCAGGTTCGATCTCTAGGTCGGGAAGATTCCCTGGAGGAGGAAATGGCAACCCACTCCAGTATTCTTGTCTGAGAAATCCCATGATTAGAGCAGCCTGATGGGCAACAGTCCATGAGCAAAAGAGTTCGACATAACCTAGTGACCACGCACAGTCCTTGGATGCCGGCTCTGAGGGTAAGTTGAAGAATACACCGAAGAAGACTATGACCAGTTTACAGTATCACATTTCCCTTTACTTTTGTTATTGCAATGAGGAAAATACATAATAGGCAGCTGCTACCTGTGCCTGAAGATTATTCGCTTCTTGACGCAGGTCTTCAAGCTGGGTGGTGTAAGTTTTGAGTTCTTCGGTTGTTGGGTATCTAAAGTTATACACAGTCACACTGGGTAGAACACTCATATTTGCGGTAACCTACATTTGAAAAAGGGAAATACTGTTATGAAAAGTTTGAGATACGGGTTGCCATTTCCGTCTCCAGGGGATCTTCCTGACCCGGGGATTGAACTCGGGTCTCCTGCACTGCAGGCAGAATCTTTACTGTCAGAGCCACCAGGGAAGTGTGGTCCCAGATAAATCGTACTACCCCTCTTCCCACTGTTCTCTGTCTCCCATATTTTAATGTAGGAGCAAGTGGGTTAATGACACCAAGGATGGCCTGAAGAAAGAAGTCAAGAAACTTGAAGGGGTTCATTAGAAAGAGGAACAGTATCTTAAGGACAGGGATGGTACAGCATGGTGACTGTAAGTAAATTAGGAGCCTGCCAAACCTATTAATCACCCAGTGTGGGCTGTTTCCTACTGTTTTCTTTGATGGATACCTAAGCTATCCAGCACACCATCTCAGTGTTAAGCCTACTCAAGGCTGGAAACCCTGGTGCTATTCCCTCCCTCCACCTCCCCTCAGCCCTGCAATCCCAGAGCCCCACTGCAGACAGTATTAATAGATTATGATCCTTGTTCCTGCCAATCCCAGACTCAGGTTTAGAAGCCTCTGTAAATGGAATTCTATGTAGCCACCACCAAATTTACCAGAGTCAGTAACAGTGATGAATTCTATTTGCAATTCTAGGGCTCCTTCAATTGAACATCCTATTATTTGTTCAGTAAGGAAAATTATGGGCTTCCCAGCTGGCCCAGTGGTAAAGAATTCGCCCACAAATGCTGGAGATGCAGGAGACGCAGGTTCGATCTCTAGGTCGGGAAGATTCCCTGGAGGAGGAAATGGCAACCCACTCCAGTATTCTTGTCTGAGAAATCCCATGATTAGAGCAGCCTGATGGGCAACAGTCCATGAGCAAAAGAGTTCGACATAACCTAGTGACCACGCACAGTCCTTGGATGCCGGCTCTGAGGGTAAGTTGAAGAATACACCGAAGAAGACTATGACCAGTTTACAGTATCACATTTCCCTTTACTTTGTTATTGCAATGAGGAAAATACATAATAGGCAGCTGCTACCTGTGCCTGAAGATTATTCGCTTCTTGACGCAGGTCTTCAAGCTGGGTGGTGTAAGTTTTGAGTTCTTCGGTTGTTGGGTATCTAAAGTTATACACAGTCACACTGGGTAGAACACTCATATTTGCGGTAACCTACATTTGAAAAAGGGAAATACTGTTATGAAAAGTTTGAGATCCTATTAATGTAAAACATCAAAAATGCCTTAACATGCTATCTTCTGAATTTATCTTCTTGGTAAGTATTTTTGTCCACCTTGCCATTTAAAAGAAAAAAAAATGATTTAATTAAAATTTAAATATTTTGGACAGCTTTGAAAAGTCATGACAGGCTTTACTTAAACACTTGAGGGTACATTTAGATTAAAAAAAAAGGGAAAGGAAACAATAATTTGAAAAATAGAGTAAAACCACTAATCTTTCAATCTGTAGCCATGGTACTGGACTTCCACAGCTAGCTCTTTCTTTCCCTGTTTACTGGCATACTCCTGGCACACAGCCAACTCTTAAATAGTATACAGTAACCTCCAGGGGCAGATCTGCATCTTGATTTGTTATTGAAAAGCCAAATTAGTACTGAAAATGAGCTGTGACTTCAGAAGGGGGAATGACTCAGAGTTCATTTCTTTGCCAAACTGGAAAACTAACATATAAAGGAACAGAATGAGGTGGTAGATGGACTCTGCTGGGGTGGGAGGGTGGAAAAAGAGGGATGGTATTCTATTCTGGAAAAAGAAGAGCATATATGTTATAGTGTGTATGACAAGGAGAAACCTAGACTAAAGTTCTCCCAAGGAATTCAATTCAACTTTAATTGGTCAAATAAGGTTCTTCACAGAATAGAAGAGAACTGAAAAATTCCCACCACATTGGGGAACTGAGAAACCACTGGTAACCATTGCCTGGGTAGTCTGAGTGCAAAATGGAAGGCACAAGCTTGACTGCTGGGAGCAATGGTGCTATTCTGCTCATGGGCTCCCTGTTTGAGAGACACGCATCAGTAGCTGGCACAGCATGACAAACATCATAACGGCAAAGATCAGGTATGCTAAGGTGTGTTGGTGAGAATACCTATAGACAGGTACCATCGGCATAGGGACCAGCACACTGCAGATTACAAATAATCCTTTTATGAATGAATGACACTCACATAGCACTATATCACTTTAAAGTGTTTCCTTTAAAATGTATATTATTCATTGCTTTATTCATTCAGTATATAGTAACCAAGATTTTATGATGTTCAGTTTCTGCTCCAGGCACTCAAATGTGAACCAGGCAGACACAATCTTCCTTCTCATGCTACCTAATGGGGAATAATAAGCGGGTGTATAGCTTAGGAACAGCTATGAGCGGGGAAGCCCACGGTGCCACAGAAGCAAAAAAGGCAGTGCAGATTTCCAGGAAGATGAAGAGAGGATAGCCAAGTATGAAAATCTGTTTGGCATCTTTGCTTTCTAAAAATAAATAAATCGCTTTCTGGAAATAATGCAGAACACACATGTGTGTTTAATGAATGCTTGGTGGCTTTTCAAAGGTAAACACGTTTATTTACATTGTGTGTACATACACACTGACCTGGGGCTGTACAAGCTGAGAGAGAGGGAGCCTTATTTTTGATGAGAGCTCATGGTGTAAATATTGCCACTTATCTCCACTTTGGCCCTGGGTTGACAAGATCAAGTCTGGAGCATCATTTTTGGGGCTAGATGTCTTACTGCTTTTAAAGGAAAACAAAAGGTAAAAGGAATAATCAATGTAAAAAAATTATATTACATTCAGACAGTGTTTTATAAGTAATATTAAAAGAAATATTCTTAATTCTCCCAACTACAAAACTACTGAATGTCCAATTCTTTAAAAATATTCTACCTTGCAGATGATGTCTCAGTTGTATCTTTATCATGCTGGCAATACTGGGGCCATGTTTTGTTAGCATTAAATTCTATGAATTTGATTAAATCTTTCTGTTCCATTGGTTTTAACTCCAAAACCTATAATTGAATAGATTCATATGGTCCAATCAATCAAGGTTTTCATTTAGTACACAAGGGTTTCTTCTGTTGAGATCATCAGATCTGAAATCACTTCCTAAATCATTATTTATTACCTCTTGTTCTTGTTAATATTTATTTTTCAAAAACTTATTTAAAATATTTATACAATGACCAAGCATTTTTTAACATAATACTACACACAAGGAAAATCACCCCAAAAATATAAACCTATTTTGAAATAGGGAAAGAAGTGCTGCAGTTGCAGAGGTATATACCTACTTGGTTTAAGTTGCATGTTAACAAAGCAGCCAAGTTCAAGTGTCCCCAATGGTAGCAGATGAAAGCAAAGTAGATACTGCAGCAAATGCTCAAAACTCAGACCTGCTATACACACAGGAACACCTATACATCATACTTTCTATTCAGTCGTATAAGAAAACACTCCAGTGGCCTTTCAGTATTTATTACAGCTCAATGGGAAATTCCATATAGAAAACTTTATTCTTGTCCTGATAACTACTGGGGGCTGAAAATACCTGTTGCTGCTGGAAATCTTTTTGTCTACTGAATTGTGGCCTTTCAGTAACAACAGATTCAAATTCAGAAAGGTTATCTGGTTGGAGAACTTTCTGACGCTCTGAAGATTTCTTTAGTGTGGCAGAATGCTGCAAAACATTTTATGATGGTAGACTATTTAAAATGGTGATCCATTTTAATTCTAATAATGTGACTACACAATGGAAAAGTTTTATATGAAGTAAATGACTATATTTTGTTAATTATAATAATTACATACTATAATTCAATGAACTTATTTCATAACAACTTCAAAAACCACATTTACTGAAGTGGTCATTTTATCATTTCCTCAATTTAATTCATCCAATGAATTACTAAAAGCCAGAAAATCTATTGCCCTTTTTTCGTGAGAACAAAGTGAAATAAATATCAAAAACAGACATAGCATTAAGCTTATGAACTCAAATTTCCCCTATGTCTGAAACATAAGTAGAGTTTTTAAGAGAGAGAACATATTAGGATACAAGGGGTTCCATTCGACTTAGCAGCAGGAGCATACAACCTGTATATCTGCAGCCAATCTTCTTTCTGTAAGTAGAAGTCTTTTAAGTAGAAACCACCATCTCATTAAGAATGGCTGTGAATTTTACACAGTAAGATTCTACTCATAGGATGCACATTTGCACTTATATACACAGAATGCTTTTAAAAGTCATAAGAATACTTTAACTATATGATACTTTGATCAGTATACGTGAATATTTGTAAATGGAAAACAAAAGTACCTGTGAAACAGGTTTTTGCGTTTCTGATGTTAAATTTTAAGCGTGTCTATAAAGGCTTCATTTTTCTAGTCAACCATGATTACACAGTTCCTTTCAAATACGAAGTTCCTTTAAAATTTATGATGAAAGGTTGCATAGATCTCATTATCAGCAAGAACAACAACCAACCCAAACCAACCCTAATCAAAGCAACACGATCACTAACAACCACCTGGATGAGAAAACTACACAGCAAAATGAAACCAATGACAAAAGCCAGGGAACCCATCCCTTAAAGTCTTAAGAGGCACAATTCTTTTTCACTTACTGTAATTGCTCTGTAGTTGTTTCCTTCCCTGCACCCAGATCTCCTTCCTGATAGATATGCCTGCCTTTACATAACATACATGTCCACACAGTCATATTTTACCTGGTCCTCACTGTATTTCTCCTGAAGCATCATTTGGACTTTTTCCAAATTGCATTTCACAGTTTTCAGCTTCAAGGAAAGTGCTTCAGCCTCCTGCTGAGTGGCCCCACTGTCTCCCAGGCCCTGATCTTTGCAGTTCTCTAACAGAGAGGCCACCTTGTGCTCAATCTCTGTTAGCATAGCCTAGGAAATAAAGTCAGTTCATTAATCATAGTTTTGGTCTCAAACAAGCATTACACTCCAAAATAAGTTAGATTCACTGTCTCTACATCTAAGTGTATATAAGAAGTTCTAGAAACACAGGTTGATAGGGACTTTCTGGAGGGAGAAAAAAAACAACTTCCACATAATTCCTATGTGTTTCAGTAGGGGTTCAGCCAAACCAACTCCAAATTGGGTGTGAATAAATAATACATTGGTTGTACCACAATCTAAAACAAGTGATGCTATGTTCCCCTTAGAAAACAGAGCTGAACACACCCAGTGCAGCACAGTGATGAGGACCACAGACCCTAGAACTAGAACTTCATAGCTGGGAAAATCGGGGCACTTTACGTTGCATGGGTGTACGCCTAGTTATCTGTAAAATGGGGATAATAACAGAACTTACCTCTGGGGTCACTTTGAGAAGCTAGAGTTAAATCCATATACTCTGGCCAGTGCTTGATATGTAGTCTGTGCCTACTATTATTACTTCCCACCTTATTCCTAAACTTTTTCTGTTGCAATCCAAGTGCTGAGTAGTAATTTTAAAAAATACTTCCACAGAACCCTTGGAAAATTCTTTCCTTTGCTCTTTTTTTGGTCTTTCTCAAGCCAAATAAGCTCCCCAAATATCAGAAGATGATTACAGGAAGACATAACTTGGAACCTAAAACACTTAGTCATTGATACCACTGGTCAACTTAACACCAGTGTCTAAAAATATATCAGGAGGATGAAATAAGTTTCCCAATAAGTCATCATCATTGTTTTCCTCCTCAAGAGATCAAGTTGCTCTCTCCTTGAGCTCTGGAGCCGCAAAAGTCATGCCAATTGGCTGGGCACACGAGTGTAGCAGCAGCAGGGTGTAGAATCAGACACATTCTCACACTGGGATTGCTTGTGCTAAAACCGTGTGTGCTAAGAACAACTTCAATTCTTTGACAGAAACTTAAAAACTTAGAACAAATTTTCAATAACATAGTTATAATTGCTCATCCAAGTAAATTACTTATATCCTCTGAATAAGACGCTTTTAAGCTTAAATAACGTGTACTTATAGATTTTAAAGTGGCTGAAAACAAAGTGTACTATAATTTTGTGCTTTTTGTCCACTTAGCTATTTTATGTATACATTTTCATGGGTCTATATATATATGTTTCATAACATCTATTTTAATAGCTGCATATTAGTACTCTATGATTCTCTTCATCTCCTTGTTGTTAAGCCTTTAAACTGTTTCCAGTGCTTCATTTTTGTAATCAATGCAGCCATAAATATTCTCCTTTTACGGTTACTTTCAGAAGATAAATTTAAAGTAATGGGATTAATAGGTCAAAGAAGATGGACATTTTATCTGCTAACAGCTGACTTCCTCAAATGCTGAGCCAATCAGGCAGACATTAGTGGATCTATTTCTCCAGAGTTTTCCTGGATGATATAATTTTTGTCAAGATAATGTAGGAACAAAACAACAGCTGTTTTGACTCATGCATTTTTCATAATCAAGGCTGAACATTTCTTCTCAATATTAGGTTACAGAATATAATTTTTTCTTGACTGATCTGTTTTCTCCTGTCCTTGGATATTTCCCCTCTGGGAACTTAATGTTTTTACGGAGCACTGTAAGGCTTTTTATGTTTCAGTGTTAAAGTCTATATGCCATGGTGTTATATAAATGAGCCAGAGTTGGCCCGTGTATATGGATCTATATGTTGTTTATTTTTTCACAGCAGAAATATTAGTTCATATTTCACCAGTGCCAGACTCAAGACTGGACCCCCCCCACATCTAGTCATGGTTAAGACAAACTTGGAGCTCTAAAGACTCCAGCCTCTGCTCCCTTCAGATTCTCTGACACAGTCCCTCTGGTTTCTCTAACGCCTAGGAGTTCCCTTGTCTCCTCCCCTTCTGGGTGGTGGCTCCACCTCCACTCCTTGCCAAAGCCTCTGGAAGATCTAGCTTGAGACTTCCCAGTCCCTCCAGACCCCACAGAAATGCTGCCCAAGTAATGCTCACTGCGCGCGACTGCCACCTTGTGGTCATGTCTTTTCCTTGCGCAGCCCCCACATTTTAAAATTCACAAGAGGCCCAAGGACCAGATTCCGGTAACGATCAAGGACATGGCTATGGGGTCTACCCAATCAGCAGGACCATCAGCTGGCAGATGACACTGGAAAGGCCCTAAGTGCCCGGGTCCCAACATCTGGAATACTGAAGGCTCAGCTTAGAGGAGCACTGCTCTGCGCCACTTACACCGTCTTCTCCAGACTCTCCTGCACGTCTTTCCAGTCAGGCCACATGGTAGTGCCTGTATGTGAGTGAATCCAACCCTCGGGAGCTGACTTTTGGGGTGAGAGGTGCTGAGTTGCCCGAGGAAGGAGGTCAGCTTGCCTGGCTGGGTCCTACTAGGCCGGACTCCGGAGGTAGTAAGAGTGTGGGTCTGAATGGGAAGGGGAGGAGCGGCGACCTCGGGCCAAGGTGGGTCGGCCGTACGCCCAGCCCCACACAGTGGGCGGAGCTCCCTGTGGACGGGCCAGTGGTTTGAGGCACTCTGAGAGGAAGTCCTGGCCCCTGGACACCACTGCGAATGAGCCAGTCAGGTGGAGATGTCAGGCCAAGGTGGGTGTGAGTGCCTTTGAGGGAGGTGCCTTGGCTGAGTTCTTGAGGACACTCAGTTTCGCTCTAGCAATGTCAGCCTCGCCCCTCCCTGGAGGGATCCAGAGATTCCCAACCTTTGGGCTGTGCCAGCAAAGCTTTCTCAAAACGACTCCAGGCAAGGAAGTTTACATTCCTGCCCCTCCCCAGCCAAGGGTGCCTGTGTTCAGTCATGTCGACTCTCTGTGACACTCTGTCCGACGACCTCGGGCCAAGGTGGGTCGGCCGTACGCCCAGCCCCACACAGTGGGCGGAGCTCCCTGTGGACGGGCCAGTGGTTTGAGGCACTCTGAGAGGAAGTCCTGGCCCCTGGACACCACTGCGAATGAGCCAGTCAGGTGGAGATGTCAGGCCAAGGTGGGTGTGAGTGCCTTTGAGGGAGGTGCCTTGGCTGAGTTCTTGAGGACACTCAGTTTCGCTCTAGCAATGTCAGCCTCGCCCCTCCCTGGAGGGATCCAGAGATTCCCAACCTTTGGGCTGTGCCAGCAAAGCTTTCTCAAAACGACTCCAGGCAAGGAAGTTTACATTCCTGCCCCTCCCCAGCCAAGGGTGCCTGTGTTCAGTCATGTCTGACTCTCTGTGACACTCTGTCCGGTAGCCAACCAGGCTCCTCTGTCCATGGAATTTTCCAGGCAAGAATACTGGAGTGGGTTGCCATTTCCGCCTCCAGAGGCTCTTCCCAATCCAGAGATCGAACCCAAGACTCCCGCATCTCCTGCAGTGGAGGGTGGGTTCTTCACTGCTAGCGCCACCAAGCCAGCAAGAATAGGAGCATTCATAGTAAAATGAGAGCAAAGCCCTTTTCTGCTGTAACTGCAAATCAGGATGCTCAGTTTCATTTCTGATGAATGAAAATTTTAAAAACTGAATATTAGGAATAAAACTAGTATTTGCTGAGCATTTCACATATACTTTATACTCCAGACACTGACTTAGATATTTTATCTCATTTAATCCTGACAAAGTCTTAGGAGATGGCCTATTTGAGGAAAATGAAGTGAGAGGTAACTCCCCCCAGTTCACAGTTAATGTGACCAGATCTATACTCTAGATTCTAAGATCTTTTCCACTACTGCCTCCCCAAATACTCTGCTTATGTAAATTATTTCAAAGAATTATCCTCAGAACAAAACGTTGAGGCGAAAATAAACATAGGGGTCGGAGCAACAGGAAGAATCAGACTGTTACTTTCAGAGAAATTCATCTACTCCTGAGTGGTAAAGAGACAGGCCATGAACTCAGACCCAGCAGTCTTACCTGGCACCCTGCCAACTGCTGTTCCACCACCTGTTGCATGTCCGCGTCTAATGTTTCTGGCTCAAATGCCACGTTGGCCTGGTGCAGCCACAGCTCCAGCTCAGCCACCTGATTCTTGCAGACATGGAGGACTTCCGCAGGCTTGGGCCTCACTTTCTCCACTGTGGCCTCAAAAGCTCCTTGCTTGTCCGAAAGGCCAGTAGCCGCAGCCTTGTTGGGAGATGTGGCACCCTAGGAGAAATCCAAGATAATCCAGCAGTGAAAAACTAGGAGTCCAAAATATTCAGATTCGGACTTGTAAAGACCTGTAAACTTATAGCATTTCCCCTAGTTAAAAGAAAAACAAAAAAAATAAGGGCAGAAGAAGTAAAACAAAAAGAAACGAAGAAGGCACCTTCACAGGCATAGCAACAATCACGTGACCTGGCGCCCCAGGTTTCCAAGCAGCCAGTCTCCACGAACACAGCCACAGAGTTCCTGGGCATGGAGGAGGCAAACAGGCTGGCAGTTCATTAAACGGTGGGTCCCAGGAGACAGGTGAGTGTGTGCGAGAGGGTGTGCATGTGGGTGTGTGTGTCTGAAACACTGCAGCGAATTGGCTAGTGTTTAAAGTTGCGTGACACATGATTAAGCAATGCTTACATTGCTATGCCCTCTGTTCAAACAGAAAAAAAAAAAAGATCTTTACACACTGGCGGGGACACAAGGAAAATATATTAATACCTTTACACTTTTAACATCTTAAGTGGTTAAGATGATAAAATATTTTAGCTTTCCCTCCCCCTTGCTATTATTTATCTTTTTCTATTAAAAATAGTATGAGTCAAGTGATAAGCTTCATTGGGGTAATTTGGAAACTTTTCTTGTTTTCTTCACTCTCTAAAGTTACTTTTCAGCTTCTAGATACTCAAATATTACCGTGTTAAGGAATGGATGCATACAGTATAGTATAAAGAAACCAGGATGTGTGTGATGTGTTCTTTTTATATTCAAACAACTAGGTTGTTTATCAATCCCATAGAAAAATTTCTCCCAGGTACCAAGTAAAAGTATTCTAGTAATTATATGATAGATACTTCCATTTTGGAGGCAAAAGATGAACTGATACAGATATTTGCTTCCCATACCTTTTCCCAAAATACTGAAACAGTATTATTGACCTTTCTAGAGGAATTTTTTTAGGAATAAGGATTTGTGTTTTGCTCTACCAAATCAGTGATATCTATTCAGGGCTTCCCAAGTGGCTCAGTGGTAAAGAATCCACCTGTCAATGTGGACAGAGGATACTGGCGAGCTCAGTCCATGGGGTCGCAAAAGAGTTGGACATGACTGAGCAACTAAACAACGACATAAACATTTTTTTCATTCTGATTATGAGGAAATGACAATGTTTCTATATAAGGCTTTGCTAACTACATCTCAGCATCTAACAAGGCATAATTTTGGCCAACTAAGAAATGGGAGTTGCTCACAAATATATACCCTATCTCAACTCAAGAACCTATTTCCTAATATTTATGGAATTTTGTTTAAACACAGAACTTTGGTACAATGGAAGCAGACAAAATTGGTAAGTGGAAACAAAAATACGCAGGATTTGAAAATACCACTCGTTTTCACACACACTCTGATGAGGATTATAAGAGCTGGTTCAACAGAAGGGTCCTCTGAGTTGTGCTCATTCCCCTTGACCATCTCTTTACCTCACAGATGCCTGCCTTTTCTGCCAAAATGCTACTTCTCCCCTGCTTTAATTAGGGTTCTCTTTAAGAATCACCTTCCTAAGCAAGTCTTCCCAGTACTGTGTTTTCTCTATAGCTCATACGCAGTCGGATCCATATTTAGATTCACCCATTTCAATTTTCTTTTTTATTTCTGATCTTTAAAAAAGCAACTCATATGTGAGTTTATTGTCAGACATCAATTTCTAGTCATCTAATTGCTTCCTAGTTTTCAGATTTTTCAGATATTGTTATATCTCAGTGGCAACAACTTTGCAATCCTCCTTGTCACCTGAGATAAAAATCTGCTAACAGTGATTGATTGATTAATTAATCTGCAATAAGAGATTTACCATCTGCCTTCCCTATTTATTCAAAAATATTATTTGAGTGCCTACAATTGCCACAGGTGTTAAAAAAAAAAGACAAAATTGAGTTTCTTTGCTTTCTCTAACTCACTGAATTAACAAGGAAATATGGAAGCTGGAGTACTAATCTTATTTTTATTTGCTAGTTATTTGAACTTGGAAAGAATCCAAAAGTAATAGAAGACAAAAAGATTATCTGTAACGGCAGAACTTCAATAGTTGAAGGTGGTCTGGGAAACGTGCCAGGAATCAGTTCACACCTTTTTTATAGCCAAGGAAATCCAAGTGTGTTTAATGTTTAATCAGTTCACACCCCTCCCATCCACCACATTGCTTCTGAGAAACTCAGGCCCAGACATAAATTACTTGCCCAAGGTCACACAGTTCCAAGATCTTTTAATTCAGATATAACAGTATCTGAATCTACATTTTTTCCCACAGTAGTTGGCCCCCCAAGTATCTTCTTCAAATGATGACCCCAAATTTAAAAAGTAGAAATTATTTTATAATATTTTATATAAAAGTTTTATAATTGTATATTTTGGAGGGCTAAAAAAAATGACCACAAATATGTCTTGTTAGAGAATTATGTCATCTCTAAAGCATTAATATAAATTAATAATACCCAATCTTTTACTGGGTTCTAGAGCTAAGCTACTGTGCTAAGACTATCTCATATTTTATGCCACAAGCCTATTATTCCCAGTGTACAAATGAGGAAACTGAGGCTTAAAGAAGTTATTCAAACTGCCTACAGTCACTGGATTCAGTCCTAGACCCAGGATTCAGTCTCTGATTTTGTTATACCTTGGAGTCTACAAGTCCACATTTTTGACATAATTCTGGCATTCAAGTTAGCCTCTCAACCAATGAATGTGGCAGTGCTTGATTTCTGTACAACACATTGCTGATTTGAGTACCAAGATCCAGTTAAAATGCAAATGAATTTTCTGCCTGTAGTGGTATTTCATGCCAAAATACCAAACCTTTAAATACTTTTCCATCAATTCTACAAGTATCTGCACACACCACCCCCTTTTATAAAATGCAAAACTGCCCCTGGCTAAAGTGCCTAGCCTGCTAAGTGGCTTCAGTTGTGTCTGACTCTTTGCGATCCCATAGGCTGTGCCCACCAGGCTCTTCTGTCCATAGGATTTTTCAGGCAAGAACACTGGAGTGGGTTGTCATTTCCTCCTCCAGGGGATCTTCCGGACCCAAGGATCACATCTCTTACATCTCCAGAATTGGCAGGCGGGTTCCTTACCACCTGGGAAGCCCCCAGAGTGAAGGATCTGCCGTTCTCTGAGGCTCAGACTCAGGACCCTTAAGTTAGGAGACTGATATGCTGCCTGAGGTGCTAAGAGGGAAGATTTAGGTAAAGTGCCTGACCTAAACGCCTCTGCACAAATGCTAAATATGCTGCTGGGATGGTGTGCTGGCAGCTGATTTGCTGAGGCCAAATCTGCCTCCATTTTACATCTTTAAATACTAAATATTCAAATTAGGCAGGCAGACTGGAATATTCTGAGTCTGCCTCCTTGCTCCTCCATTTACTAACTATACTTTTACACCGTGAATTTCGATTTTTCTTGTGTAAATGTATGGTGCATGCTAACCTACCTTATTTAATCTGAGGATTAGAGAGCAAACACAAATGCCTTTCATGTAATAGGTAGTTAATTAATATTCGCTCTCCTCCACTAAAAATCTTTACCTGCTCTGAACCATGCTTAGTCTCCATGTAAACATCTGATGGCAAATCTTCCGGTTCTCCAGCGTGGCAGCATGCATGAAGGTGTTGAAGTTCACAGACCTCTTGCTTGGTGATACAAAATATTGCAAACACAGAGAGTCTGTCCTCTCTGGGTGCTAGTCCAGGCATTTGGGCAGATGGCTCATCAGCAACTGGGACCTACCTCTGGTGTTCGGTTGGGGCTCAGGGAAAATTCTGGGCCTCGCTCGGTGTTCAGCAGGTCTGGTTCAAGAACCTGTGCCATGGAACCATCACATGTGCTTATCTTCCCAGCTGCCTCCTGTAAAGAAAAGAATCAGAGGTTTGGAAAAGTTCCTGCCCTGAAGCCATATAAGTCCTTTCTGCACCTGCTCAGTTTACAAATCACCTGCTTACAAAAATGTCTAGACTAGTCAAGTACATTGAGGGGAAAAAAGTCTGCTAATTAGGGGAAAAAAATCAACTTCTTCATCTCCAGCGTGGCAGCATGCATGAAGGTGTTGAAGTTCACAGACCTCTTGCTTGGTGATACAAAATATTGCAAACACAGAGAGTCTGTCCTCTCTGGGTGCTAGTCCAGGCATTTGGGCAGATGGCTCATCAGCAACTGGGACCTACCTCTGGTGTTCGGTTGGGGCTCAGGGAAAATTCTGGGCCTCGCTCGGTGTTCAGCAGGTCTGGTTCAAGAACCTGTGCCATGGAACCATCACATGTGCTTATCTTCCCAGCTGCCTCCTGTAAAGAAAAGAATCAGAGGTTTGGAAAAGTTCCTGCCCTGAAGCCATATAAGTCCTTTCTGCACCTGCTCAGTTTACAAATCACCTGCTTACAAAAATGTCTAGACTAGTCAAGTACATTGAGGGGAAAAAAGTCTGCTAATTAGGGGAAAAAAAATCAACTTCTTCAAGTTTATCTTTATTTGAAGACTTAAATCTCCAAAGCTCTGTGGTTAATGAGGAACACATAAGAAATCCAGAGAATTAGGTATTTAAATAAATTATTATGAGAATTAAATAAGATTATGTGAAAGTCCTCTTTCTAATAATGAAGGAAAGATGAAACTTTAAAATTTGGGAGCAACTATCTTATCCAGGCACTTCATGAAAAACATAACCAAATCTCTGTCTCACTGCTAACAATGAATTCCAATTGTATCTAATATTTAAATGTAAAAGATACACCATATTCTTGAAGAAAATATGAGTGAATCTGTTTCCATTTAAGAGTGGGAAGGGACTTTTAAAGCTTGACAATAAAGGGAAAAATGTTAGTATTAACAACATAAATAACACATGCCACAAAAAGACATCATAATCTAAGTTAAAAGAAACAGATTACGATGACATCTCGCAAACTGTTAACATCTTTAATGTATTAATTCCTTTTACAAATAAATAAGGAGCACATCAACTTCTATGTAGAAAATGACAAGTGGCATGGATACATGATTCATAAAAAAAGAACATGAAACCCAGTTCACACCTGAAGTGACAGACAACATTCTTAGAATATATGCAACTTAACCCACTGGCTATTTTTAACTAAGGTTGAAAATATCCATTATTAGCTTGGGGTCAGGAAAGAGGCATTTCCATGCATTCTGGTAGAAATAAAATTATTGTCTTTCTAGAGGACAGTTTAACAATGTGTGTCACGTTTTAAACGGATGTACACTTTGATCCATTTATTAGGTTAATCAAGGTTAAGCAATGGGAAAATGAAACTTATACAAAAGACCAGTGTGGTGGGAAAAGTATCCATATTGTAATCAAGCAATATTGACCGCTCTACTTACAAGCTGCGTGATACTGCACAGATGAACCTGGACTCTCTAAGCCTCCACTGCTTCATCTTTAAAGTGGCAACACAACCCAGCTCACTCATTCCTGTGATTTGTAAACAAGATGATATATACAAAGCACCTAGTAAGTCCTAAGAGCTCCATGTATGAAAACAGTAACTGCTATTAGAAAGGCATGAACCAAGAACTAAAGGTAAAACTTAGATAAAACTGGAAAGGTAAGTTGGGATCATGAAAAGTCTGGAACGCCAGGCTAAGAACACTGCATTTTATTCAATAGATAATCAGAATCTAGGAAAGACTGGAATTTAACATGAACTGCTTTAGGAAGATCCATCAGTTAAAAGTATAAGATGTATAAATGATTGGAGGCTTCAGATCCACTTAGAAGAGTCCTCTTAAAGTCTAGGGAAGAAGTTAACAATTGCCTGGAATAGGATGATGACAAAAATAACGGGAGTAGAAGGATGTAAAGACTGAATGGACATCACCTGAGCAATAAAAGGCCAGACAAATGAGGCACCTGAGATGACGCTGAAGTCTGTCTCAGACACTGATAAGACAGTTGTGCCACTGACAGACACTGAGAGATTATGAGGAAGGGTAAGCTTTGAAGAAAAGTTGATAAATGGTTTTGAGAAAACACATTCAAAAAGAGAAATGTATTTGGATGGTAGAAATGTGGAACAGATTTACAGGGAAAATCAAGACCAGAGATTTGATTTGGGAATCTGTGGCATAGAGGTGACTACAAAACTGATGAGAGGAGAAAGTGCCATGAGACCAAACAGAGAAGAAAGAAGGTGGGAAACCAGTAGGGGAAATGCCCACCATGACAGATGGGTGAAGAGAAGGAGCTGGAAGAGGGACCGCAGACAGGTGAGACAGAACGCATAGAATTAATAACGCATTTCAAGAAGGAAGGGGTCGCTCCTGCTAGAGGTCAAGAGGGATCAGGGCTAATAAAAGGGCACTTCAACATGCAAAAAACAAACATCATGGCATCCAGTCCCATCACTTCATGGCAAATAGATGGGAAAACATGGAAACAGTGATAGACTTTATCTTCTTGGGCTCCAAAGTCACTGCAGACAGTAACTTCAACCAAAAAAATCCAAAGGCGCTTGCTCCTTGGAAGAAAACCTATGACTAACCTAGGCAGCATATTAAAAAGCAGAGACACTGCTTTGACAACAAAGGTCCATCTAGTCAAAGCTATGGTTTTTCCAATAGTCATGTATGGATGTGAAAGTTGGACCCTAATAAAGAAAATTGAGCGTTGAAAAATTGATGCTTTTAAACTGTGGTATTGGAAAAGATTCTTGTGAGTTCCTTGGACACCAAGGAGATCAAACCAGCTAATCCTAAAGGAAATCAGCTCTTTAATACTCATTGGAAAGACTGATGCTGAAGCTGAAACTTCAATACTTTAGCCACGTGATACAAAGAACTGACTCATTGGAAAAGACCCTGATGCTGGGAAAGACTGAAGGCAGGAGAAGGGAACAGAGGATGAGATGGTTGGATGGCATCACCAACTCAAAGGACATGAGTTTGGGCAAGCTCCAGGTGCTGGTAATGGACAGGGAAGCCTGGCATGCTGCAGTCCATGGGGTCACACAGAGTTGGACACAACTGAGTGACTGAACTGAAAATTATTATCCAGAAGTCAATTGCAGTATAAATATAGCAAGGGGCAAAATCTCAATTACAAATGGAGCCAAGAAAGAGGAGCACCAACTAAAGACATTTAGCCATAAATGAAAGAGGAAGCATCATGAAATTGATCTGGAAAACAGTATCAAGAAATTCAACACATTAAAGTAGCATATTGAGGGCTTTCCAGGTGGATTAGTGGTAAAGAATCAACCCGCCAACGTAGGAGACACAGGTTTGATCCCCAGTTCAGGAAGATCCCACAAGCTGTGGAGCAGCTAAGCCCGTATGCCACAATTATTGAGCCTGTGCTCTAGAGCCCGCGGGCTACAACTACTGACCGGCGCCCAGAGCCTGACTCTGCAACAAGAGAAGCCAGGGCCCCCAACCCCAGCCACTAGAGAAAAGCCTGGGTAGCAAGAAGACCTAGCACAGCCAAAAAGAAACAAATAAATTACAAAGCAGCATAATGAGCCCAGTACAGGACATCAAAATGTAGAAGATAAAGTTCCTGCTTCTCATGGAAATGTGTCAGATCGATGCATAAAACTGTGATAAATTATAATAACTGAGGTTCAGAATGCTAAGAGAAAACAAAGGGAAAGAAGAGGCGGGTTCTTGGAGGCGGTGGGAGTTGAAAAGTCCCTTTATGGATGAGTAAGGAGAAGGCAATGGCATCCCACTCCAGTACTCTTGCCTGGAAAATCCCATGGACAGAGGAGCCTGGTGGGCTGCAGTCCATGGGGTCGCTAAGAGCAACCCGGCTGAGCGACTTCACTTTCACTTTTCACTTTCATGCATTGAAGAAGGAAATGGCAACCCACTTCAGTGTTCTTGCCTGGAGGATCCCAGGGACAGCGGAGCCTGGTGGGCTGCCGTCTATGGGGTCACACAGAGTTGGACACGACTGAAGCAACTTAGCAGCAGCAGTAGCAGGAAGGAAGTCCTTAGGCAGATATGGAGAGAAGGGTACCCGTGGAGGCAGAGCAGTTTCTAAACAGATGGTCTGGGCTTTGGGAGGGATAAGGCAATGGGCGAAGGAACTTGTTAGGGAAGGGAAATCTGAACAATTCTGGGGTAGAGAGGAAAGGACACAACCAAGAGGCAGAGATTGAAGACACTGGCATAAGTGTCCCCATGCCAACTATCAAAGCAAGGGCTGGCCTGGGAGCTGGGTAGTGTCAGTCCTAGTCAGGAGGCAGGTGAGGGGGGAAGTGTGGATCATAGTGATACAGAGATCCTTTAGAAGCAAGGGAAAACATCGTCTTCACATCAGCATGAAATGATTTTCTAATGTGAGGGCATTTGCCCTCTGTTTTGAAAGACTGAAGAAGTTTATAAGTTCACAAGGAGCAAAAAGTTGTTATTGATTCGCTAAGTCATGTCTGACTCTTAGTGACCCCATGGCCTGCAGCATACCAGACTTCTCTGTCCTCTAATATTTTCCAGTTTGCTCAAATTGATATCCATTGAGTTGGTGATGCTATCTAACCATCTCACCCTCTGCTGCTCCCTTCTCTTTTTGCCTTTAATCTTTCCTAGCATCAGGGTCTTTTCCAATAAGTCGGCTCTTTGCATGGCCAAAGTATTCAGCTTTAGCTGCAGTCTTTCCAATAACTATTCAGGGTTAATTTCCTTTAGCATTGATTGATTTGATCTCCTTGCTGTCCAAAGGACTCTCTTCAAGAGTCTTCTCCAGCCCATTATTAGAAAGCATCAGTTCTTTGATGCTCAGCCATTACAGTCCAACTCTCATATCTGTACATGACAACTGGAAAAACCATAGCTTTGATTATAAGAACCTTTTGTCAGCAAAGTGATTTCTCTGCTTTTAAATAGGCTGGCTAGGTTTGTCAAAGCTTCCTTCCAAAGAGCAAGCACATTTGAATTTCATGTTTGAATAAACCATCTGCAGTGAGTTTGGAACCCATGAAAATAAAATCTGTCACTGCTTCCACTTTATCCTCTTCTATTTGCCATGAATTGATGGGATCGATGCCAAGAGCTTAATTTTTCGCATGGTGAGTTTCAAGCCAGCTTTTTCGCTCTTCTCTTCCATCCTCAACAAGAGGCTCTTTAGTTCCTCTTCACTCTCTGTCATTAGGGTGGTGTCATCTGCATATATGAGGTTGTTGGTATTTCTCCCAGCAATCTTGATTCCAGCTTGTGATTCACCCAGTCTAGCATCTCGCATGATGTACTCTGCATATAAGTTAAATAAGCAGCTCTATTCCCAATTTTTTAAACTAGTCCATTGTTCCATGTCCAGTTTTAACTGTTGCTACTTAACCTGCATACAGGTTTCTCAGGAGACAGGTAAGCTCTGGTACTTGCATCTCTTTAGGAATTTTCCACAGTTTGTTGTGATCCACACAGTCAAAGCCTTCAGGGTAGTCAATGAAGCAGAAGCAGGAGCAAAAAGACTTATTTCATTAATTTATCTTCCACACTACTTTGTTCAAAAAGAGAGCTCTCAGCCTCAACTGCTACCCCCAAGAGGCATGTTAAATGCTTTAACCACATTGGTCAACCTTTTAGCTGCTTCTTTAACTGTTTTTTGTTTTTTTCAGTTTGGATTTTCACGTAGGGAGTTTTCCTCAGGTAAGTACTTACAGGCTTCCCTAGTGGCTCAGTGGTAGAAAATCCACCTGCCAATACAGGAGACATGGGTTTGATCCCTGGATCAGAAGACTCCCTGGAGAAAGAAGTGGCAACCCACTCCAGTATTCTTGCCTGGAAATTCCCATGAAGAAGAGCATAGTGGGCTACAGTCCATGGGGTCACAAGAGTCGGACATGACTTAGGGATTCAGCAATAACATTATCACTGAGCTCCCAAAAGAAACGCAGCTAATACTCAGCTGTCTTTGCTTTGTGCAGAGGTAGCGCTAAGAAGTTTAAAAAATTTCAACCCATAGAGATCCCTCCTGAAACATTCTTTCAAACAAGAAACTCTTTGCTTTGACTTGTTATCCCTGCCCATTCCCACCCCCAAGAAATGTGACCCGCACAGTATTACCTGAATGATTGTTCCAGAGGATGAGGATGCCCTGTCCTCCTCCACGTCCTTGTCATATTTCCAGAGTAAAGATGGGAACCCGGAAGACGGCTCTGCTTTCTTATCTCCACTCTAACACAGCAATCAATTGATTAGCAGAGGGAGGTGATTTCCTACCATCATAACAGCATCCTCCTTATCTCTTTTATGTAACACTCAGCTTACCAGGCAGTATAATTGCAGTCCTTCATTCCACCCCCTCCTCCCCTTTCCCCGCTATTTATCATTGATTTCTTTGGCTAACTACATCACAGGAGTCCAAATGTGGTTGCTCTTCCTAAAGTCAAAAAAATATTCTTAAAGTTGGGAGTCAGTTCATGTCCTACAAAGGGGACCTTTAAAACAGCACTTTAGGAATTTCATCTGCTTTGGTAAATGTAATCTCAAAGGCTCTTTAACAACATGTATTTTTTTGACTAATGTCAAAGACAAATGATTGTAAACATATCAGCTCAAGGCAAATACAGGTCTCGAATTAGAATCATACTAAAAGGCACTCTTATTTTGACTCTAGCAGCTCCTTCATTTTCAAAATTTTCTCTGCTATGAAGAGGTAGAATCAGATCACAAAGCTGTCTGACGGTCAGAGTATATAAGCCTCACTCCTCATCCAACCACTCAGCCTCACGTGTCCCAGTGATACAGGGAAGGACTACAGGCTATTCTGTGTGACCCTGGAGCTACTGAGCAATCTATAAAATGAGCAGGAAGAATGTCTGCTCGTTGTGTAGGAGACATTTAAAACCGTCAGTTGCTGCAATTTTCTTCCCTTTTGCTCAGACCCATTACTGCTTTAGTTCTTAAAGTATGAAATGGAAATTGATATAATGAGAAAACTGGTAAAGGTCCCATTCAACCAGTTCTGATAGGAGTAGTAACATAGTGGGTTAGTTGCTAACACCATTCTTCGTGTCCTTGGCAGTGCTGTCTGACTGCAAAAGTAATTCAAATATGGAAAGATAAAGCCACCAGGAGTGCCAGCCAAACAGCAAACTCTCAAAACTCCAGAGAAAGTACTCAGAACTCAGGATATGACAAAGAGCTTCATCTTCTCCCTTCTGCCAACAAATGTGTCTGAATTACATTTATCCCACTCCGGTCTGAAGTAGGTTTAGATGCACTTAAACATTAATAACATAAGATAACTACTTCAGTCACCCTTACAAAATACGGGCATCGAATTTAAAAAATCCTTATGTTTCCATTCATTTTAAGATCTTCTCATTGACCTTTTAGAGATTACGCTTCTAACAAACTTGAACGAGAAAATCATTTTCCTTACTTCACTCTTCAGAGAACTCTCTTCTGCCTCTTCCTCGAGTGCTGGCAGGAAGGACATGGAACCCGTTCTGTTCAACTGAAAGGCACGGCACAAAGACTTGCAGCTGGGTTGCTGTTCAACGTCATCAGGATCCTGGCCCGGCTGCTTTTTTATGTAGCTAATTTTTTTACTCACTTTATCCAGGATGCCCACCCACACAAATAGCCTCTGGGTTTAGCAGCTCTCAACTCATCCAGCCAAATATCATGACTCGGTCAAATCTTAGATCCCTTTCGTTTGCATTGCCATCTGTGGCCCCTCATCAAATAATTCAAGAATGCAATTCACTGATGTAGATTCAAAGTGGGCTTTGAGAGGTGCTGGGCCCATTTCTGAGCTTGCAATGGGCTCACAGTTTGGTAGGAAGACACTTCAAAGGGTGGCTGCCACCCACCTACCCATGGGATTTCATAAGCACCTCCTTAGGTAACTTGGGCATAAGAATTCTGGACTGAGTCCAGCACAGACACACCCTGAGAATTAATATTCACTTGTGACTATCTCAGGCAGAGTATTTCCGTTTGAAGAAATTCCTTTTCTATAGGCCATAAATATAGAGGCCATAGGTTTTTCAGATGAAAAATACTCCAATTTAAAGCTCTTGTGAAACGTGGGACCACTGTTAACTACAGCCATACCCACCTTCCACTCAGAAGCATCCTTCTCAGCCCCTGCATTCTCCTCGGATGCCCCGACTGACACCACTTCCTGTTCTAACTCTTGCTGTTTTTGCTGTAAATGCTGGTGAAGGTTCAGTATGGAAGCCTTCAAGTCCACCAACAGGTCTTCTTTCTTCTGGTTCAAGCTCAGAATCTGCTTTTCCATACCTTCGATTTCTCCCTATGCAGAAAGAATGTTTGCATTGGTTTGGGACGTCTGATGCCTTTGCCACAGGAGCTTGCTGCATTTGGTGCAAGGCCTGAAGTTTTTTCTAGGCTGCGGGCTTGCACAGCCAGGAACTAGTCCCTGGTACAGCACAGTTCCCTTCCCTCCAGTTGTGTTTCTAAGTGATCCAGGGAGGGTTTATGATCTCCCTTTATAGGATGCCTTAGCCTCACCTGACACCCTGTCAATCAGTCACTGGGGGTCAAGTGGTGGCTCAGAAATCTGTAACAAGCTCCATGGGTGACCATGGAGTGCAGCCAGGATGGCCTCACCTCAGTGGCCATAGGACTGACCGGCCAGAATCCACAGGGGTAAAGAGCCACACTTTAACAAACTTCCAGAAGATTTGTATGCAGACTAACATTTGGGAACCAGAGAGAAAACGGGGCTAGAAATCTCACACTTTTATTGTCACTTTTGAAGTCTTCTTTAGTTTTACTAAATTCATTTGCTCTTTTTCTTATAGCCAAAGCTTCCTACCATATGGGAATAAATAAGCAGATAAAGGAGCGGTGAAGTGTAATTTGTTATGGGAATGATGAAGTGATGATTCCAAGCTTTATAAGGTTAAAAAACTTGTGTGACTGATGTGTGGGAATCAAATGTCATGCATAGGCAGTAGAAGTGCAGACGCCACTGTCTGTCTAAGAGGATTACAGAGTCACGGAACCCTGGATTTGGACATCCTCCTCTCCAGTGCTCTGAAAGGCATCATTCAAAGCCCAGCTGTATCAGAAGACCCACCTGCTCCTTTTTAGCAGAACTTCATGTACTGAAATTTTGTTCCTAACATATTCTTTAAACCCTGCGTTCATTCATTCCTTTTGTCCTTATTTCTTCTTTCCATCCATCTATCCTAGAGACATTGATAGAGTCATCATTTTTTGTTGTTTTTAGAGACAGAGAAACTCCACCTATGAGTGCAAGTTCTGAAGTCCAGAGAAAGAAGGTGATTCTTCCAGAGCTGCAGCCAGTGACAGAGCACAGGCTGGACTTCTGACACCCAGCCCCATGACTCCAGTGCTACCGCACACAGTCTGACACCACCCCCCTGTTCTGTCTGAAGTGAAACTTCTTGTCATTGCTTTGGGAAATGATAACTTAATTCAATCTGAGTTAGCTGTGGTGTGTGTCCCTTTTCAATAAGCACTAAACTTCAGAGGTACAGTGCCTCCCAACAGACATAACACTACAGCCATTAGAACAGCTCTTAGAGAAACAGACCAGTCTCCAGAGCCACTGGCGTGACGGAGGCAGAGAACGGCACAACACTCCATTCTCAAAGTGGCATTTGCAAACCCCAGGAGGTCTGCACTCTATGAGGTCAAGATCATTTTCATAATCATACCGAAATGTTACTGGCCTTTCTCACCGTGTTGAGAGCACATCACATTCCCTGTGTGATGTAGTAAAAGCAACGGTGGGTAAAACTACTGACGTCTGATAGGAACCCAGGCAGAAACATCAACTGTATTAGCATTGCTAGATGTTTCATATCTAGTAATTTAGCATCATACTAAATTTAGTAATTTAGTATCATGAATTTAACTGTACAGAAAGCCAACTTCAGTTAAGAATATCCTTGATAAAGAACATGTATTTTTAATATTGTTTGACAAAGTGGGACGCCTGCATAAAGTACTTCTGTTGTACACCAAAGTTTAGTGGTTAAGGAGAAGCACTCCTGTGATTAAGTTTCAAGCTGACCTATCTATTTTTTTTCATAGAATATTATGTAAAAAAAGGCAGTTGTTAAACTATACATATATATACATATATAAAATACACATAAAGATTTTTCTGAAGTAACATCTGTAGATGTTAATAAATGTAAATTCTTTAATATTGGCTACTGAGATGTGTCATCATTTGGAGGATCTATATAACAAGTCAAATAAGTGTTTTCCAAATGATCAAGCATGATGTTATAAAATCGTGCATGGCTGGAGATCCATTCCAAGTATAAGACAGACTGATGGATTTTAATGTAAGAGTATGAAAGTTCACTGACATGGCTCCAAATTCCAATTCACAATGAACCTGTGAGTAATTCTACTTGTCAGAGTTTAGTGTCGTTTCAAACGATGTCCAAAATTATTCAAAAGCATTGTTAAAATATTTCTCTTCCAATGTATGTGTCTTTGAGAAGGTGGATCATCTTTATATGCCTCACATAAAACTATATACCTCAAAAGATTGAATGCAGAACCAGGTGAGAATCTAGCTGTCTGCTGGAAAGCCAGATTCTCATTAGATTTGCAAAATTGCAAAACAATGTCACTCTTCTCGCTATATTTTTCCTATAAAATATAATTTCCATTAATATTTAATGGGTTTACTACCACTATTTTAAAATAACAGATACATTTACATTTCTGAACTTTAATATACACAAAAGCTCTTTGGAGTTCTTTAATTTTTTAATGTAAAGGGAAATTTGACACTTTTGCAATACTGAATCACTAACACATTGAGTCTGCCTTATTAAGTCCAACACTTAATAGCTTCTGTCATCTTAGACTTCCCTGTACTTCACTTTAGATATTAAAGAATTTGCCCTATGACTCAGAGAAAGAAAGTGGTATAACCTGGTTTTGAATACTACAGCAACTGCTTGCCTACACCAACTTGATGGCAATAGAGAGCTAATATGGAAACCACTGTACCTGGGCCTGTAGGACATTGTTAATTATGGTGAGATTGCTCAGTATATGAAACTCTTTGTTACAACAGCATTTAGTCTTTACCTCTAAAGCCTGTATGACCCCATGTCAGAACGCTAGCTGGGAAGTCAGAATGTCCAAATACCGTGTGTTACATCAGCTTCTTTGGTACCAGCCAAAATGCACCAAGTTGAGGCTAAAGACACTTGAAGAGACTTCCATTATGATAGTTATATAATAACCTATTTAATGAAATAGGCATAGAAAGTAATCATATACATAAAATACCTTCAGTTGAAAGAGAGAAGTAAGAAATAAACCATATCATCAAAAAGGTTTCTAGATACCAACAGCTTAGAAAGTGAATGAACTGCTGGACCAATGAATGAGACAAATGAAATGAAAGAAACATACCTGTACTTGTGACAGGTTGGCAGCTGGGTCTGTTGACATATGTTCATGGGAGAATTCAGCTGGATAATTATTTAAGAGCTGCTTCAATTTTTCTATTTCTTCATTGCATTCATTTGTCTGTTTTATGACTATCTATAAAATAAACCCCCAAGAAGAATCTGTTACAATCCAACGATGAGGCCAATGGGTTCCTTTCAATATCTATCCCTGTTCCAAACTCCAATCAATTCTATCAAATACACAACTACACAGTTTTTAATAGGGAATGGTAGTCTCGACATCGAGAACACCACGTGCAAAGCTGGCACCTGGCCGACTTGCTCTACTTGGTGCCAGCGCATCTTGGGCAATGCTGGGAGTTGAATTAGACGTACATTTGCTCTTAAGTTATCCCAGTGTAATGGGCTTATTCTGGGAAGCATTTGATAGCATGTAAACAAAGTGGCTAAGTTTTATGAAACTACTGATAGTCACGTAAGACATTTAATACATATTCCTTGTCATATTTCTACAGAAAGAGGTGACAATCCTGAGAATGGAAAGGACAAGTGATTTGAGAAATGACAGATTTTCCTGGTACAGACACATCCTCACCTGGTACTCTTTGGGATCTGTGATGTATATTTTATGGTAAGAGGTTGAGGCTTGAGAGTTTGAAGAATAAGGCAGACCAGAACAATATCTGGAATTTGGTGTTAAGAGCTTGAACCTACGGTGTGCTACATGATACAATCAAAGTGTGACGAAAGTCAAAGAAATGGACTTCAAAAGAAAATCTGGGTATTTCCTTGGTATGCTTCACAATGAAACTAAATGCCTTTTGAAACTACAAAGTTTCTGGTCAACACAGAATTCTTCCTTATATTTTCTTTAACGTTTAATTATAATTTTAGCCACAGGCATAACTATGTCCACTGCACACACCTGTTTCCCAGCCCTCAGTAATGAGCTACATCCCATTACTCCCCTCAAAAGTAATTTGTCTGATTTTCTACAATGAGAGCACTTATAATATCTAACTAGAAATTAAAAGAAATGCACCATATTCTATGATTTTCATTACTATCAGTTTATTTAGCTTTGAAATACCTGAGAAGATATGTGATTTCCACTAACACAATAAGATGGAAAATTTTAGCAGCACAGCTTGATATCTAACTTGGTACAAAACCTAATTTCCTCTTCTATTTCCCCTTTTTATCTTGTGAAGGAGTCATTTTGAAGCATAGTCAGGACTGTTATTTTCTTTTTCTAACCGAGAGACCAATAAAACACAAAAAGATGAAAAATAGATCAAACTTTCTATCGTTGCTTTTTGTTTTCTCTTTATATTATTAAAAAAAAAGTACACTAAGTGCCAGATCTTTTTTCTCCCTGTGGGTGTTAGGAAATAACGTCACCAGATCAGTAGCTAGGCCAGAGAGACTGTGACCTAAGACTCAAACCAGAGATACAATATCCTCAAATCTTAGGAGAACAGAGTGATCACCAAATGTGAATGAAAGTGAAGAGGGAGAGATAGCAGTTTTCTTCCTATAACCAGGGGATAAGTGGGAAGGAGGAAAAATAACTTTTTCTCCTACCCTGACCCCCTAATCAACAACAGTAGGCAGAATGTGGGAGTCTACCAAGAGGGCTGACAAGTCCGTGGCTCTTTCAGGAACTTTCTTTTCCTGTAGGAGTGGTTGTTGATTTAGGAACACAAACCAAACGGGGTTGCAAAGAGTCGGACACGCTGAGCGACTGAACTGAACTGAACTGAACCAAAGTAAAATGCAATTTCTATCTATTCTTGGGCTTGAGATCAATCAAAATGTAAGAATAAAAAGAAAGCCCTCAGGGAGAGGCTAGAAGATGCCATCAGTTAGAAAGAAGAGACTCTAATATGAAGAATAATATTAGGAGGCTAGAAACCCAAATTTTTGTCTTATTTGTACATAAATTAATCCTAACACATGTTAACTCTGGTATTTTATCAAATCACCTAACCTTTGGACACTAGTCTCCTAACGTGTAAAAATAAAATGGCAAAGTGCCTACTTGACCCGCATCATGTTGGTAATAAAATGAAATGATTAAAAGGAAAGCAACTGAGATGTATAAAGAGATTATTGTTGGGCCTGTCAGCCTCATGTGACTGCAAATGCACTGTGCAGGTTGAATCTTTTCCCAGAGCATTTTACCCATGCAGATCTTTGATTATTAAAGAATGGAGTGAAACAGACCATAACTATGCTTCAATGTCTTCAACCAGAACGAGGGTAAGAGCTACGAAAAAATCATGTTACCTCTATTTGAACAATAAAATACTCTCTTATATCAATGCTGGCTCCTGGATAATACTCAGAAAAGACCAAAAAGAATCAACACAGGCAGTGTCTTACTGTCATGGGAATTTGATCTGCCCAACGTTTAAAACTGAAAACAAAACCAGCTTTTGCTGAACATTTTCATCCAACAGGCCGGCTCTCATCACAAGCCACTCACCTTTAACAACTCATTTTGTTCCTGAGTCACGTTTTCCAACAGTTTTATGTCTTGTAAAAGCCGATTTGTCCGCTGAAACACAGGCAGAGGCTTCATTCCTGTCTGGGGTAACCTCAGTTCCACTTGGTAAGACACGATTTCAGCAATGGTTTTCTTCATGGGACGTATATTTTCCAATATCACCTTAGATAAACATGGTACCCAAGTGGGGGACAAAAAGGCCACTCTTAAATCGATTAAAAATTAAACTTTCGTCTTTACAGTTTTGAACAGTTTCTTAGCTCAGGTTGAAAAGAAGTAATACTTGTGATCTGGTAGTTAGGGGGTCTCGGGAAAGAATGCCTGGGGCAAAAGTACCCTTTAGCACAAGATGACGCATTTGGACAGCCTTTCCTTCCTTCTCCCCTCCCACCGCTGTCTGTAGAACCATTGTTCTGCTTTCTGTGTTGTCGCCAGGCAGCGAGCCATGTAAGGTGGGTACTGCCGCCTTACTAACTCTCACAGCAACTGCACCCAGCACGGGGCTTCCCACCAACAGACCCTCAAAAAATGCTTACTGCACTGAAGGGATAACTATCCTGTCAAATTTCGTTAAGTCCCAAAAGTATACTTCTATTTCACTTTAATGACATCCTGTCCACAGAAATCTGGATTTACATAGTGAATAAATTACAAGAGTGTATTCACTTTACTAAGCATTTCATACACATTATTTCGTCTAATGTTCATAACTGTCCTAGGAGGTAGAGATCAAAACAGGTAAGGAAACTGGGTACACAGAAGTTAGAAGGCCCACATGGGGGCACACCACAAAGAGGCAGGGTTGGGATTAGAACCCAGGGCTGCTTGAGCCCAAAGTCCATGCTCTCAACTGATGGGCTGAGGGGGAACCAACATCTGCCTGCTGTTCAGTGCGTCCCAGCTTCTGTGCTAGAGGCTCTCTACATGTTATAATTGTCCAGCATAATCACTGCATTACCACTGCATAGTCAAGAAAGCAAATCCAAGAAATATTAACCAATCGTGTAAGGCACAGGGGCAGAGCAGCTGAGGCTGGAACCCAGTTCTCCTGACTCAGAGGCGTAAACTCCTAGACTATTAAACACTTAGGTTTGATTTGAAAGAAAAATTGCCAAACCTTGAAGTTTTAGGAAGAAATTAATTGAAAAAATAACTTACAGGAAAATGATCTCTATACAGAGACCACTATGAATAGGATTTAAAACATGATATTTATAGTCATTCTCAACTTGATCTTGCTCTTACTCACATATTATTACATATTTTAAAATAGCATAATAAGTACTAAGAGAAAAGATTTTTAAACAGATCTATGCTTACCTCTCCATGCTTAAGATGTTCTTCAGGTGAAAAATCAAATATTTCTTTGGATAACAGGATAGCTTTGATTTTTGAAACTCTCTTCTCCATTGATTTTACTTCTGTTTCAATGGCAACCACATCCTAGAATTTCATAAACCAAATAACACACTCATGCAGTATATTATATGCTAATCATCTTTATAAAACACAATTTGTTGCCATTTATTTTCATGTTTAACCAAAACATGTTTGCCACTTGTATCTCTTAAAAACGAACCAAGTGCTTCACAGATAAAGTAGATTGTTTTCAATAAAAATACTGTTCTGTTAGTAATGGCATGTAACACTACAAACCACTGCATATAGTTGCTGGTTAAAGATCCTCGAGAGGCCAATATTTAATTATTTATGCTTTGAGAACAAAAGCAGAATGCATCCGAACCAATTTTAAGTAAATTGTCAATTATGTGCAGACTCTTT
Source organism: Madoqua kirkii (assembly GCA_006408675.1). Lineage (NCBI taxonomy): Eukaryota > Metazoa > Chordata > Mammalia > Artiodactyla > Bovidae > Madoqua > Madoqua kirkii. The sequence continues at coordinate 43,599 of SJYC01067092.1, forward strand.
AGATTTATCTTTGGAATGTGCTCAAACACTTGAATACAAGTGGGTCTAATGTTGAAAAAAAATTCTTACTACTCTAAGTAGAATGATACAGTCACCCTTGGGAAACAAACACACAAGGAGCTAGAAAATTGACAGATTTTCTTGCCAGTTCCCTAACAAACTGTTGTCATGTGCAGCATCATTAAATTACCTTATAACCTACTCAGGTTAACATGAACAATAGATCATTTGTCCAGTGGCTATTCTTCCATCCACGCCAACCTCTAGAACATGGCCAAAACATTAAAGTAAAAATGCTGCAATTTTTGCTATTAAACCCACGTATTTAAGAACATGTGCTATGAAACCTACATTTTAAAGTCCACTCACACTGTAAGAGGGCCTTCAGATCTCTAGAGCTTAATGCAAATAAACTGCAGCAAAAATAAGGTATGCCTAATAATGAAGGAAATAGAAAAAACTACATAGAAATCAACAAAGGGTTTCAAATTATAGCAATTTAGAGCCATTCATACAGGACAAACATAACTCTACAAGCAAATGAAGCAGTAATTATAGTAATTTATAGTGAGGTCTTCATATTATGAGAAGTTTAATCATATTGAAATTATTTTCTGCACCTTACATTTAAGAAAGTATATAAAAGTATATAATGCATTTTATGGTAATTTCTGTGAAAAGTTGTAGACACATTTAACAATTTTGGAATAAGAATATTTAACAAGTATGATTCTCTGAAGTTATTTAAGTGTATTGCAGGGAATGTAACTGAGAAGTAACTAACTGCATCTGCCTTTGCTGTGTGACTCCGTCCTTAGATAAATGTCTCACACGTTTCAAGCTAAAATAAATAAAATTATTTAAAAGCCCAGTGGCTCATATACAGCATCCCCTCAATAAATATTTGCTATAGGTCACGGAAGTCTTGGGAAATTATCTGCTTTAATTCCCTCTTTGCTAATCTGTGCTTTAAAATCAATAATATCTGCTCTCTGACAAAGAGAATACACTGAGCATATTTGACCAAGGTTCCTCCCTTTTAAAAGACCACTTCTGAACTGAGAATGGGGATATGATTTTTTATTGTAATTGTACTATAGGAAACAAAGTAAAGTATCATTCAAAAAATAACATAAATAAAAAATATTTATCAGATCAATGTGTCTTTGTAGGAACTGATTGGCAGCACAACTCTACCAAATGAAATATAAACTTAAAATAAGAAGTTACATCTTTATTGTGCCAACTTACATCAGCCATTCGCTGAATCTGTGGAAGACTTTCTATGATTTTTTGTTGTAAAGCTGCTACTCGATGACTTAACTCTTGTATGGACTGTGCTAAGTCATCTGTCTCAAAAATCGCTGATAAGTCTTCAAGATCCGTGAAAACTGAATGTAAAAGAGTATGCTTCTGTTCTGAATCTTCCAAAGCCATCTAGATAACGGAAAACATGAAAAATGAGAGAGAAACATCAAGATATTGGAACAAGGTAATCAAAATTTAAAATAGAGAAAATCCTATAACTACGTAGTTGATGGATGTCAGCTAGACTTAATGTGAGTGATCATTTTGCAATACATACAAATACTGAATAATTCTATTGGACACCTGAAACTAAGAAGTGTTTCATGTGAATTATACCTTAATTAAAAAATTGAAGCAGAGAAAATCTGAATTTGTCTCAATATTTCAAACTTCTGTTCATTTCCACTTTTGTGATAAAACACTGGAAAAGACTTTGATGCTGGGAAAGACTGAGGGTGGGAGGAGAAGAGGGTGACAGAGGATGAGATAGTTGGATGGCATCACTGACTCAATGGCATGTGCTTAAGCAAACTCCGGGAGACAGTGAAGGACAGGGAAGCCTAGCAGGGTACAGTTCACGGGGTCACAGAGTCGACGCGACTGCACACAGTGAAACTGAACGTCCTCTCGGTGGCAGTGTGACAGTAGACTGTCGCCCCGCTTCGGCGGGCTCGCAGCCAGCTATCTCACGGCAGGTAGCCCTGTTCCTCCACCATCATTAGCAGAATCAAAAACTCCTGACCTGTGAGTCCACCCCTCTCTAAATTTGGAATTAGGGCCAGGAAAGCCACTGAGGTGGCTGATTTGTAATTTTGGAAACATGGGCTTCAGAGAAATATACAAATGAAGTGGGGATGAGAAATGAAGAGGCAGCCCTGTGGCTTGCCAGTCCTGGTGCCAGTCTCCTCCTTGGCCTTAGCACATGGAGTCACTGACTTCTGTGAGACAATCCTATCGCTTGAGGTGACTTGAATAACTTGATACCAAAGAGTTCTAGCTGATAAAACCAAATAAAAAAGGGGAACACCCATTTTTAAAGTCTATCAGACATTCTTCCTTATAATTTTTCTTTTTTTCCTTTTAATAATTATAATCATTAACTTTCAAACTTAAGACATCAAAATATCTCAGCCACCTGTTGGAAATGTTCAACCCAATAATGTTGCCTTCAGATAATCTCATAAAAAATAACTGACATGAGAAAGACCATGCAACTAGAAATCTAGTCATTTCTAGACTAGAATCAATCTAAAATTAATCTGGTTACTGACTTCATTCAAAATCCCAGCAGAAGAAAACTTTAAGGAAACCAGAACTAAACCCAATGCTTTTTCCAATAATCCTATTTACAATAGCATCAAAAATTATACAGGTATAAATTTAACAATTTACATTAAAGAGAATTAAAGAAAACCAGAATAGAGAAACATCATGTTCTTAGACAGGAACAGTAAATATGGCTAAGATGTAAATTCTCACCAAACTGATCTAGATTTAATTCAATCCCACTCAAAATTCCAACAGACCTCTGCACAGATACAGAAGTTGATTCTAAAACTTATATAACTTGTATGGAAATGCAAAAGACTCAGATTAGCCAAAACAAATTTGAAAAAGAAGGACTACGTTGAAGAATTTATGCTCCCTAATTTCAAGACTTACTATAAAGCTGTAGTAATCAAAGTTGTATAATATTGGCAAAAGAATAGACACATAGATCAACAGAATAAGACGGTCCAGAAACAGACTCACATATATGAGAGGTCATTGATTTTCAGCAGAGCACTGAAGTAATTCAAGGGTGAGTCCTTTCAAAACGTAGTGCTAGAACCATTGGCTATCCCAGAGGGAAAAAAGTGAACCTTAATTCCCACTTCATAACGTACTAAGAGTTAAACCTATAAAATTTCTAGAAGATATGAGGAAATCCTAGTGACCTTGGGTTAGAAGATTTCTTAGATACAACACAAAAGAATAATACATAAATGAAAAAATATTTATAAATTAGACCTTATCAAAGTAATAACATTTGATCTCTGAAATATAATATTGAGAGAATGAGAAGATAAGCCACAAACTGGGAAAAAATATTTGTGAATTACATTTCTAATAAAGGACTGGATTTTAGAATACTGTATAAATCACTCTTATAATTTGATAATTAAAAGACAGACAACCCAATTTAAAATTGAGCAATAAAGAAAAACTGAACAGACTTCACAAAAGAAGTATACAAATGACAAGCATACAAATAAATGCTCAAAAAATTGTCATTAGTCATTAAAGAAATGCCATTTAAACCACAATGAGATACCACTACATGTCACTAGCGTAAAGTGTAAAAGACAGAAAATATCAAGTGCTGACAAAAATACAGGATAATTAAGTAGAACTCATATGATTAGTGGGAATGAAAAATGATACAGCCATTTTGGAAAATAATTTGGCAGTTTCTGATCTAGCTAAATACTGCAAGAGCCAGCAATCTCTGAAAACACATGTCCACACAAAGATTTGTGAATCATTGTTTTCAGTAGCTTTGCTCATAGGGATTCCCTGGCGGTTCAAGTGGTTAAGACTCTGCCTGCAATGCAGAAGACCTGGGTTCGATCCTTGAATTGGGAAGATCTCCTGGAGAAGGGAATGGCTACCCACTCCAGTATTCCTGTTTGGAGAATCCCCATGGACAGAGGAGCCTGGCAGGCTACAGTTCACGGGGTCACAGAGTTGGAAACGACTGAGCAACTCACACACACACATGTAGTCCCCACCTCCTGGCACTCATGTCCTTATAATCAGTTCCCTTGAATGTAGGCTGAGCTTACTGATACACTTCTAATAAGATATGGTGGAAATGATGAACTGTCATTTCCAAGATTAGATTGTAAGAGACCGTTTATGTCTTGGGAGCTCTTCAATACCTTAGATTGTTCGTGGTGAAGGAAGCCAGCTGCCACGCCATGAGGCAGTCTTGCAGAGAGGTTCATCTGTTTGCGAATGGAAGTGGATCTTCTGAGGCCTGCCAACAACCACGTGAATGCACTTGGAAGTGCATCCTCTCCCTTCACCCAAATTGAGCCTTCAAATGAGACCACACCCTTGGCTGACACCTTGACTGCATTCTCTTAAGAGACCTTGAGCCAGAAGCACTCAGGTAAAGCCATGCCTGAATTTCTGACCTTCATGAACTGTGAGATATGAAGTGTTTCTTGTTTTAAGTGGATAACTTTAGGAGTAATGAGTTGTACAGCAGTATATGTATGTAGCCCCAAACTTGAAACATCCAACTGTCTACTCAGGGCTCTCATCCAATCTTTTCTAAATCCTACTTTTGCTGCAGGCTACTAAGGGAAGTACAAGGCTTCCTGGTGGCTCAGTGGTAAAGAATCCACTTGCTATTGCAGGAGACCCGGGCTTAATCTCTGGGTTGCAAAGACCCCTGGAGAAGGAAATGGCAACCGACTCCAGTATTCTTGCTTGGGAAATACCATGGACAGAGGAGCCTGGTGGACTACAGTCCATGGGGTTGCAAGAGTTTGACAGGACTTAGTGACTAAAGAACAACAACATTCTAAAGTAGGACAACTATTTTCAAAACAGGAACAAAGTGAGGTATTCACATGTAACTATTTATGACTTATCTCCCATTTGGGGATTTACTAGGTTACGTTCTGTGGGTATCAGCCTGCATTGCCCCTTGTCCCTACTTCACCAAATAACCTAAATTCTACTCAGTTCCAGCTCCTAAACAAAGGCCAGCAAAGAAGGGTGTCCTGAACAGTTTGAGAGACACTTCCACACTTTTACACTGTGTCAGAAGAAGGCAGTAATAGTTTAGCTGTTTTTGTGTGAGTTCATTCTTGTACAGTTAAAAAAACAAACAAACAAACACAAAAACCTCCTAAGACGAATTTGTGAAAAAACAAGCATCATTCCTCTCTTCCGTCTTTGCAAAATTCTTGAAAAGGATAAAAATACAGGTGATGTAGAACAAAAAGATGAAGGACTTCCCTAGCTGTCCAGTGGTTAAGACTCTGAGCTTCCAGGATAGAGGACATGGGTTCATTCCTTGGTTGGGGAACTGAGATCCCACATGCCACTCACGGTGCAGCCAAAAATACACAAGTGATTTGAAATAAAATAAAAAGATGGCATGCTTTGGATATGGGGAACATCAACCCAAGAGGTGGGGGCAGCGATTACAGCAAGGGTAAAAAGAAACAAGTAGGTGAAAATGCAATATCTTTGTTACAATTGTTACCATAGGGAAAAAAGTGTGGCAAGAAATCTCAAACACCAGGAGGTATGAAGTCTCTGTCAGGGACACACTGTGCTACTTAAAAGATATAAAGGAACTAGATCAGCTTTGAGGTCTGATTACTCTAAAAGCTGTTATAGGATAAACCTTCTCCTAGGAGATTCTTTCTCATGGCTGAATAATATGAGAGAAGGGAAATATCCCTTCACAACAAAGTTTAAGCCAACACTTGGCATCCAGAAGATTTCTAGCAGTCATGGCCCTGTGTAGGAAGACTTTTATTTGTTTTGTCTTTGTAGGTTAGCATGGAAACACAGGGCATCTGCGGAGCACTAGGAAGGAGATAGGAAATTTGGAATCACGGCGTGCTAGTACTGGAAGGAATGACGGATTAGTTTTCTAATGCTATATAACTAATTACCACAAATTTAGCAGCTTAAAATAAAACAAAATTATCATCTCATTGTTTCCATGGCTTATGAGTCCAGGCTTAGGTGGGTCTCCTCAGTTCAGAATGCTATAAGGCTGCAATCAAGGTACCATCAGACTGTGAGTTTCTCTGCCAAGTTCATTCTGATTGTTGGTAGAATTTAGCTTTAAGACTGAGACTCTAGTTTTCGTGTGGGCTGTTGACTTTTGGAGGCTACCCAAGGGTCCTGGCCTTGGGGTCCTTTCATAGTATGCTATGCTATTCGTGTGTGCTCAGTCGAGTCCAACTCTTTGCAACCCCATGGACTGTAGCGCACAAGTCCCCTCTGTCCATGGGATTTTTCAGGCAAGAATACTGGGGTAGGCTGCCATTTCCTCCTCCAGGGGATCTTCCTGACCCAGGGATTAAACTCTTGTCTCTTAAGTCTCCTGCATTGGCAGGTGGGTTCTTTACTACTAGCACTACCTGGGAAGACCTCTCATGGTATGAGGTCTTACTTATTCAATCTAGCAGGAGAATCTTACTCTAGTCTGTTACCAGGGAGTTTTAAAATCATATATCCATGATCAGTCATGTATTCATGGGAGTGACTATCCCATGAATACTTATCTATATGCTGTAACTTAATCAACAGAATGACTCTCCCACACATACTCATACTCTTGCCCACACTCAAGAGAGGGGGATTATACAGGTCACGTACACCAGGAAACAGGACTATTGGGATCCACCTTGGAATTCTACGATCAAAACCGTCACCACCATTCAGTGCTACATTCTCACTTCATAAATGGGGGAAACCATGGGCCATGGAGGACACAGTGACTTATTCAAAAAATCATGACATACTTATGAGGACAGAAAGAACTAGATCCTGGTCTCCAAAATCCCTATCTAGAGCCTGCCACTCTCCCAAACTTCCTTCTGCCATTTGGCATGCTTCAGGATAAGGCTGTCTTTTATAGGAAAGATGTGGGGAGGAAAGCATCATGATGGTCAGGCTAAGCCATTAATCATTATATAGATTCTATGACACCCAGGAAACAATGAAAGAACACTCACCTGAAGGGTGCTAGCGTGGTGACTCAGTGTCTTTGAAGAGTCATAGTCTGCAGGATCAGCCAGCAAATGACTGGTATTTTCTATCCAAGCCTCAGTACTCTTCAAAAGATCATGATACTCTTCCATCTTAATTGTGGCCTGTGAAAGAGAGGCAGAACCAAACTCAGTCTGATGCCTCCTCCTTGAGTCAAATGATTCTTGAATAAAGAATTGGTTGCTGTGAGTCAGTGGTGTCAGGCCTCACAGGGCTCCACGCCCCTCAGCTGGGCCACTTGCCCACCCCCTCCAGCTTTCAATCCTTCAATCTAGAAACTGAATCCTGGCCACACGTGGGAAGGACTGAAGAAGTGGGAAGGATCCCAACACTAGAGGCCTCAGCAAGGGTTCCAAGTTAGCTTTGCAACTGGCCTGGTTCCCATTTTATGCTCCATTCTGAAAACTGGGTTTCCACTTTGTTTTCCTGTACAGGGCCTTGTCCTGCAGTATCTAAGTCCTTCTGAGAGTAGGTTCCTGCCTTGCTCTTGCTAGATCACATGCACAGCTCATCCACCATGACCCTTACTTGGAGGGAGGGTGGAAGTGTCTTGTTCCCGAATGATGTTCTCTTCTGGTTCTCACCAGGGACACTTGAGATTGCCTTCCTCTCTTGCCTCTTGAGAAGTCTAATTCTCACCCAGAATCCTTGTGTGCTCTGGCTTATTTTTAAAGTTTTTTTTTTTTTTTGATGTGGACCATTTTTAAAGTCCTTATTGAATTTTTTATAATATTGCTTCTGTTTAATATTTTGGTTTTTGGTCACGAGATATGTAGGATCTTTGCTTCCTGAGCAGGGATCGAACCCACACCTCTTGCACTGGAAGGCAAAATCTTAACCACTGGACTGCCTGGGAAATCCTAAGTGGTCTGACTTTTGGATTCTGGGCTTCCCTGGTGGCTCACATGGTAAAGCGTCTGACTGCATTGCAGGAGACTCGGGTTCGATCTCTGGGTTGGGAAGATCCCCTGGAGAAGGAAATGGCAGCCCACTCCAGTATTCTTGCCTGGAAAATCCCATGGACAGTGGAGCCTAGCAGGCTACTGTCCATGGGGTCGCAAAGAGTCAGACATGACTGAGCCACTTCACTTCACTTTACTTTATTATCTCACAGTTTCCATGGCTCATGAGTCCAGGCATGGCTTAGGTGGGTCCTCAGCTCAGGATGCCATAAGACTGTAATCAAGGCCCCATCTTGAGCTTAGGTTTCTCTTCTACCTTCATTCTCACTGTTGGTAGAATTTAGTTATAGGACTGAGATACCAGTTTTGCCAGCTGCGAAATCTGTCTCCTTGATGACCACTTGAATCTATGGTATGGCTCTAGCCTCAGGTCCTAAAACTGGCAATTCAAGGGAAACCAGCTGCCTCTGAATATGCATTTCTGTTTTAAACCCATTTCACTGCTATCACTGGCTCGGTGTAGCTATCATGTGCTGTTACAGCCATACCTTGTTTAGCTGTGAGGTTCTAGATTCTGTCTTCTGTGATACTTGCTGATACTGCTGGAAAGGAATCATCAGTTTATCCATCCACTCTTGAGCTTGTCCTGGGTCCTGTTCAACAATGTCCTGAACTTCAGCATCCAGCTCATTTAGCTTGGAATGCCAGAGATCAAGCTCATCCCACATTTTCTGGAGACGAAAAGCATAAGTCAGTTCAGATGAAGAATATGTTAATTTCTAAGTTTTCACACCGTCTGTACTTGTAAGTGCTTCCCAAACAACATGACAGAGACAACACTGCAGTCAAAGTTTTTCACTTATGCCCAGCAACAGCATGTGACCTGAACAGAAAGACACTTAACTCTGCTGCTAAGTCGCTTCAGTCATGTCCGACTCCATGTGACCCCATAGATGGCGGCCCACCAGGCTCCTCCGTCCCTGGGATTCTCCAGGCAAGAACACTGGAGTGGGTTGCCATTTCCTTCTCCAATGCAGGCATGCATGCTAAGTTGCCTCAGTCGTGTATGACTCTATGAGACCCTGTGGACAGCAGCCCACCAGGCTCCTCCATCCACAGGATTCTCCAGGCAAGAATATTGGAGTCAGCTGCCATTTCCTTCTCCAGCTCTTAACTCTAACTGTATTCACTGCAGTACAAATTAGCTGTAAAGGGGCACAAAGTCCTGGGCATTTTCAGAGATGAATGACACCAAACAAGGTCAACATAACCCTAACCTAATCTTTCCAGAGTGATGAGATAACATTATATTTAAAAGGGCTTGGGTAAATACCTATCTTAAACCAGTATATATATTCTTATAAATGTTAAAAAAAATGATGAAAATATCTGCTCTGACTCACAGTAATGCAGAGGCAGGAAACTCTAGCCACATGTATTAGTAGCAACTGCTTTTGGTTCAAGAAACCAATAGACTGGATTCAAATGTGGACTTGTCTGGGGTGAGGAAATTTCAAAGGCAACATTCAATTATTAATATCTGCATAAGAACATAATTCTTAGAAATGGAAAAATCTGGTTAAGTTGCCTATTGAGAGCCCAGGATTTTGTCCAATGGTGAGCCATATTCTGGCCTATTTTTATTTTTAATTTAACTTTTTATCCTTTGACATCACATTTTTTGGTTTAGAGGGAGCTACAAAGCAAAGGCAGGTATGATCGTTTGTGAGCAAAATCTTGTTCACCTTATTTTAAAAGAATATACACACTCTAATGTCTTCTTATAAGAAAGAAGAACACATACAACAGGTACAATTATTTCTTTCAATATTTATAATTATTTGCTTCCTTTTACCAAAAGAAAACACAATCAGGTTAAATTAGAAACCAAAGGAGAGGTTTAACTGCAGAGAGGGAATAGACGGAAGGGGAGTGATAAGAAGTGAGACTTCTCCAAGAATAACTTAAAAATTGAAGTAGAACTGATAACATTTTATTCATTTTAGGTATACAGCACAATGGTTCACTATTTCTATCTACTGCAAAATGACTGCCACAATAAGTCTAATTAAAATCCATAATCCTGGGTTTTGGAACAACACAACAAAAATCCATCACTATACCTAATTACAAAATTTTTTCCCCTGTGATAAGGACTTTTAAGATGGATTCTCATGACTATTTTTAATATTTACTTGGCTGTGCTGGGTCTTAGTTGTGGCATGCAGGATCTTTAGTTGCTTACTTGCAACATGTGAACTTTTAGTTACAGCGTGTGGGATCTAGTCCCTTGACCAGGGATTGAACCCAGGCCCCTGCACTGGGGGCACAAAGTCTTAGCCACTGGACAACCGGAAGTCTCTCTTAGCCTTATTTTTTAAAGTTTCCATTCATAGTAGAATATTTCCTTAAAATGTAAAATAGAATGTTTTCCACACTCAGGAGTTTACTTAGAAGTTAAGAGGCAGAATATTATGTTTATATACCATTCTAAAACCTAAGACATGCATGGGAAATAAATTTGAAATTTTTATTTTTTTCTGTTTTCCTTTGGCAGTCTAAAGACAAGCTGTTAATCCAATTCATATCCTATTGAAATATTTTTATATGTCAGTTTCCCCAAGATAGGATCCTTACTTTTCTTCCCTTGTGAAAAGGCTGGTTCACAATCACAAGCTGTCACCAGTTTGGGTCTAGTCCCACCATGGAAGAAACATCACAATTCTTAAATGCAACCTTCTCCATCAAGGCTTTGCAGGTGACACTGTCAGTGAGGAGGCCCCTTAACTCTGGGTTAGGATCCCTGTGATGACCAATGAACAGGGAATATACCAAATGCTGAAGGAAGTTAAGGGAGGAAGTTACCTTTTGAATTTCTTGAGCTTTCTCAATATTTTTGCTTTTCTGCTGTAGCATCTTTTCAACATTACGAAGCCCATTATTAATTTCATCTATTTTTCTATTCATTGTATATGACGGTGAGCTTTTCAGGACTTCGTTGCTAATCTGTTACAAGTGAGAAAAACACAACGGAGATGTTTTCTGCACTCTATTCAGAGGTTCAAATACTAAAACGGGCAGTCACACAAATTTGAAATTTTACTTGTATGCATTTCTTAAGGTTGGGAAGAACTCTGAACCATACTGACTACTGCCAAAATAAGAGGGTAGATTAGCGGACCGGGAAATGGCAGCTGGGTTGATCTGAACTTTTAAAGCCAACCAGAAAAAAAGAAAACTGACGAACAACATTTTGCTCAATGTAATCCACAGCATGTATGACAGCGGTGTGCTGTGCTGGGCAAAACTACTGAGAGGACTGTTAGAAATAAACTCCAAGGGAGCAAATGATAGGAAAGATTCCTAGGAGAAAAATTATTTATCATACAGTCTCTCTGTTTTATGAGAGAATCCTCTGCACTGATCTATTTTCAATAAAAGCAAACATTCTTAATCTGATGTAAAAAATGTAATCTTCACCTTAATATTTATTTGGGTGAAAAAAACTTCTAAAGTTAGCTGTTTCTTGCAGCAAAAAAGCTTAGTTTTTCTATGTGAATGTTTTAGTATCTGTTTTCCTAGCAGCTGGAAATCTAGCTGCTAAACAGTGTATTTTTTTTTAATTGGAATGATTTACCTAAGGAAATAACTTGTGTTCAGAAAGATAATAAATGTTGAATGTATCATTTTTCAAATGCCTGATAGTTTGAGTTCTTGGTTTTTTTTTTTTCCCCTTAAACTATGTTGATAAAGCTTCCTCCAAGCAGCCACTGAGTAACCAAACAGTGAAGTGAAAGTTGCTCAGTCATGTCCAGCTCTTTGTGACCCCATGGACTGTAGCTTGTCAGGCTCCCTCAGTCCATGGGAATTCTCCAGGCAAGAAAAGAAAACTGGAGTGGGTAGCCATTCCCTTCTCCAGGGGATCTTCCCAACCCAGGGATCGAGCCCAGGTCTCCTGCATTGCGGGTGGATTCTTTACCATCTGAGCCACCAGGGAAGCCCAAGAATACTGGAGTGGGTAGCCTATCCCTTCTCCAGTGGTCCTTCCCAACCCAATGAATCAGATAATACTTAATACTTTTGTAAAATCCTTTTAATTCACTTTTTAAAACCACTATATTTGTACAATCATTGAGGCTGAACCTTCCAATGCAGATACTATACAGATACAGAAACTGAAACTAAATAACTTGCTTAAAGTCACATATCAAGGTAGTAGGTGAACTCATCACAAGAAGCTTGAGTCATCAGACACCAAGGCCTTATGTTCTTTTCTCAACATAAGGCTGCTATAGTTTATATAATAAGTGATAGTTTATATAATGATTTTATCCCACAGACCATACTATAGTCAAGATGTGTAGAAAAAAATTAATCCTGTATTAGCTTTTTACTGCTATATAACAAATTACCATGAAATGAAGCTTTCTGATATTTTAAGTAGTTATTCTCCAGGCAGAAATGCTTATCATTTTCAAACACTAGGAGATCATGAATTGGGTGAAGTATGCAGCCATCTGAATTACACAGAATGGTACTGTGTCTACTGCGTGGGTCCTATAAACATACCACGCAATAAAAATCAGTTTACAGACATACACAGATATAAAAATTACAGATGAAACTTTCAACCCTAAATTTAAAAGGTAAATTTTATGACTAATTCACTTTGTTAAGGATTTTCACATAAAGTAGTCAGGAAAACCAATTTAGTTTCTCTCCAAAACATTTAATATTTTCTAACAATACATGATTCTTGGGGAAGTTTCTCCTAATAGATTATCTCCTGTATCAAATAAACAAGATTTGCTATAATATTTATTAGGAGTTTACATGTTTTCTATACGGGTTAAATTTTCCAAAGAAATCTGTCATAAGTTTGAAATCTGATTTTTGTGTGTGCGATTAATAACTACCTTATTGAATTATAGGTATTTTAGGCTTCAAAAGGCAATACAAAAATCTTTTTGCATTCTTCTGGACCAAACTGAAAGGTGCCCTGTTGGTTGGGGCAGCCTTTAAATAACACAATAAAATTAATTGTCTTGTTAATCTCCTATGTCTCCAAGTACTAGGGAAATTTCCTATTCTTTCTTTCAACCTGGACTTTCAGGTATAAAAGATTTGTCTAGGAATGCTGTGTGAGAATTATGTTACCATCATCATCAGAAAGGCACTGTATGTTAGGTGCTAGTCCTAGTGAGTTATGAAATGTGTATTCTTATTGCTCTTGGTTGCAATTTCAAAATGTTAAAGGTAAAGTATTATTCATGTCCAAAATTTTACAGTGACTTTCCAGAAAAAGGAAAGCCAAGTAAAAGACAATATATAACTATTTTTAAGTGCAAGAGAAGAAAAACTAAGCATCTTGACATCTAAAAAGAAATAGACTAATTCTGTTACCTGTGTCAGTTATTTAGAGCAGTATTGAATTCACAAAAAATTATCACTTGACTAAACTCTATAAAAACAGACATAGTTGGAATCAGGACAAATGAAAATGTGATATTAAATGATATTTTCTTCTTTATATTCATTCCCCTCCATAAATAATACCACGAATATAAACATTATTACCTTCTCATCTACGTCTTCTAAAGCGTTTCTGCATTCTTCCACCTGGGATTCAATCTCTGCAGGGACTATGGTGTACATTTCAGAATACTTGATTCGCAGTTTTTCCATAATATTCTCAAAAGTTAGCTTCCCTTTCTTAAGAATGCTTTGAAGCTCCTAAAAAAATCAAGAGTTTCAAATGCTCAAACATTATTACCTTCTCATCTACGTCTTCTAAAGCGTTTCTGCATTCTTCCACCTGGGATTCAATCTCTGCAGGGACTATGGTGTACATTTCAGAATACTTGATTCGCAGTTTTTCCATAATATTCTCAAAAGTTAGCTTCCCTTTCTTAAGAATGCTTTGAAGCTCCTAAAAAAATCAAGAGTTTCAAATGCTCCCAGACAGAGAAAAAGTTTAACTTTAAAAATGAAAGCCGCTTTCCAGCACATCCTTATGATTTAAATGAGCAAACTTTGCATGACAAAACCTCACTATTGATACAAGCTGATTAAGCCTGAGAGATCTTCAGTTTGGTTAGATGATGCTTTCTAAATTGTAAAGAATTAAACTTGATATTCTTCATAGTGTCAAACCATTGTCCTGAAAAGACATTACAACATCTCCTGCTTCTAAAGTACCTCTAGGATTTAAGTATATCTCAGTAGCAGTCTTGATCTAAAAAGCTGCTAGTAGCAAAAAGTTTCAAAGATTTTTTTTTTATTAACTTGTTGCCATTTCTGCTTCTTCCTACATTAACATCACAATGGTTCAAGGTCACTAAAAGCCCTGTGTTTGAAGCAGAAGTGTCTGCTTTCAGGTAATTAGACAGCCCAGTGGAGCTCAATCTCTTTCAAAAGGGAAGGTTCCAGTTCCCTGAAAAGAATGTGAGTTTTTAGGAGATAAAAGAAACCTGAACAAACCGTCTATTGGTAGTGGCCTAGAAACAGAATCTGATCTGCGTTCTCCTGCACTAATTATAAAGGAGAAACTCATTTGTTTGGGAAAGTTTCCCAAAGATAAAGTGGAAAAATACTTCTTGACTTTCCTGTGGCTTTGGGGGGTTTCTTTCCTTTTTACAGTAGCTAGTCAGTAGCATTATTTGTGTCAATGGATTGAGCGATCACACTGAAGAATGATTACAGTTTTGAATGACTCCCTGATGTGTCACTGCTTTCCTTTTCTTAACCCTCAGCAGAGAACAAATCTAGAGAGGAAAGTCAGAGAACACCACCATTCTGACAAATGTGGGGTGCTCCCGGTTTATCTGGACCTCGCTGGAAGTACAGGTCTTCACTCAGAGCTCCCCCAAGATGGCTTCCCCATGAAGAATGCTTCTGCGACCCAGAGAGTAAGCTTCCTTTTTCACTGAAAATCAAAAGCTCTGCAACTTTTGAACAAACCTTCATCACTTTTGCCTGTTACCATTGAATGGAATGAAAAGAGATGGGTCTGAAAATATCCCTTAGCCTATGTACAGACTGATATTTAGGTGCTAAGCTGTGTCCGACTCTCACAACCCCATGGACTGCAGCCCACCGAGCTCCTCTGCCCATGGGATTCTCCAGGCAAGAATCCTGGAGTGGGTTGCCATTTCCTTCTCCAGGGAACCTTCTTCACCCAGAGAGAGAACCTAGCCTCCTTTATTGGCAGGTGGATTCTTTATAGATAGTGTGATATAATAAATATATTTAGAATTTTTAAATATTAATTTTTATTGAAGTGTAGTTGTTTCACAATGTCGTATAGGTTTCTATTATATAGCAAAATAAATCAGCCATATATATAGAAAAATCCCCTCCCTTTTGGACTTCTTCCTATTCAGGTCACAACAGTGCATTAAGCGGAGTTCCCTGTGTTATACAGTATATTCTCATTAGTTATCTATTTTATATAGAGTATCAATCCCAATCTCCCAATTTCTCCTAAATATGTTTAGTCTTCTTCCCTCGTTCCTGGCACAGCTTCTAAAACCTTTGTAATTTCCCGGATTGGGGTGAGTGTCTTTTGTTATTTATAACAAGCCTTTTCCAACCCTAAGGGAGTTTATGGTAATAAGAAGACCTCGGTGGGTGGGTGAAGGGTGGAGGTGTGTAGGGGATGACAGCTTCAGGAAGGGGGTTGGTTGCCACAGGAACCAGCCATGTGATTAGAGGATTGGAACTTCCACACCCGTAGAGGGGAGAAGGGTTAGACTGTGTTAATAACCAACTGTCAGTGATGTAATCAACCATGCCTATTTAACGGCGCCCCCATTTGCTGCTGTTGTTCAGTCGCTCAGCTGTGTCCGATTCTTTGCAACCCCATGGACTGCAGCACACCAGGCTTCCTTGTCCTTTACCATCACTGTGAGCTTGCAGAAACTTATGTCCCTCAAGTCAGGGATGCCATCCAGCCATCTTATCCTCTGTCATCCCCTTCTCCTGCCTTCAATCTTTTCCAGCATCAAAGTCTTCTCTAATGAGTCGGTTCTTCGCATCAGGTGGCCAAAGTATTGGAGTTTCAGCCTCAGCATCAGTCCTTCTAATGAATATTCAAGATTTATTTCCCTTTAGGATTAACTGGCTGGATCTCCTTGCAGTCCAAAGAACTCTCAAGAGTCTTTTCCAACACCACAGTTCAAAAACATCCATTCTTCGGCATTCAGCCTTCTTTATGGTCCAACTCTCACATTCATACATGACTACTGGAAAAACCATAGCTTTGACTATATGGACCTTCGTTGGCAAAGTAATGCCTCTGCTTTTTAATATGCTGTCTCGATTTGTCCTACTTTTCTTCCAAGGAGCAAGTGTCTTTTAATTTCGTGGCTACAGTCACTTTAAACATGGTTTGGGGTCACTCTGGATTGATGGACACATCAAGGTGCTGGGAGAGTGGTATACCCAGAGAGGGCATGAAGGTTTCCTGCCCCTTTCCCCATACATTTCTTCTGGTTGGCTGCTTCTGAGTTGTAACCAAGGAGCAAGTGTCTTTTAATTTCGTGGCTACAGTCACTTTAAACATGGTTTGGGGTCACTCTGGATTGATGGACACATCAAGGTGCTGGGAGAGTGGTATACCCAGAGAGGGCATGAAGGTTTCCTGCCCCTTTCCCCATACATTTCTTCTGGTTGGCTGCTTCTGAGTTGTACCCTTTATAATAAACCAGGAATAGCAAGTAAAGTACCTCCCTGAGCTCTCTGAGCCATTCTAGCAAATTTACAAACCTGAGGAAGGAGTCATGGAAGTCCTGGCTTTATAGCCTGTCATTGAGAATTTACCAGTGGCATGTGACGTGGGGGAGTCTTGTGGGGCTGAACCCCAAAGCTGGTGGTCAGTACTAACTCCTTGCAGTCAGTGTCAGAATGGAATTGGTGTCCCAGTTGGTGTCTAGAGGGTTGAGAGCAGGTTAGTGTGTGTGTAGAAGGGGGAAAGTGCCACACATTTGGTGGCAGAATGTTTTGAGTAAAAACAGTTCCACTCCATCAGAGATAAGGTATTACATCCTACTAAAGCAAGGAGTTTAACATACTATACAAGAGTAGTCACAGACCCTGTTCATCACACACACCTGAAATGTAGTTGAAAAGGGGTTGCTTGGTCCACACTGGCCTATTCCCAATCTGCCCTTTGTGCTCCAACCATGTGGATCTCCTGTGGATCTCCTGTGGGTCTGCCCACACCACGCCACAGAGCCTGTGCACATGTTTTCCTTTTCTAGGTTCCCTCGACACTAGCCATGGTATTACCTTTACTATAATAACTTTGGATCCAAGATTTCAGACCTGTATCAGCCACATTCACTATCATTCCTCACTTACCTCAAGCTGTTCTGCCTTTTTGGACAGTCTTGTGATTCCATATTTTGGAAAGAGATTGTGGTCTGTTGAAATAAATTCTTCAAAGTAGTTATTTCTTTTGTAAAGGAATGTCTTTCTTGGATTTCATTCTGCATCAATTCCTTATTTTTTTGGGCTTTCTGGAAAAGCCTAAAGTAGATGATCAAAATAAGATTATTCCTTTATTCTGTTTTTCTCTAGGCAATAATTTTATTTCAAAAATTAACAAGATATCTATATAGCTGACAAAAGACCTTTTTCTCCTGAGAGAGAATGACCAGTTTTCAAGATTTATATACTATATAAAAAGTGAAAGTGTTGGTCACTGAGTCATGTCTGACTCTTTGTGACTCCATGGATTGTAACCCGCCAGACTCTTCTGTCCATGGAATTCTCGAGGCAAGAATACTGGAGTGGGCAGTCATGTCCTTCTCTAGGGGATCTTTCCGACCCAAGGATCAAACCCTCATCTTCTGCATTGCAGGCAGGTTCTTTACTGTCTGAGCCACCAGGGAACCCCATATACAAACATATATCAAGTTCTATCACTCTATCAAAAACCTCTCTAAAACTTTCATCTCAGAATACCTTCTTTTCACACTTTACGTTCCAACTGCCAGCTCTATCCTCTTTTTTTCCATATAATCCCTGAGTTCAATTGAATATGACCAGAGGTGCAAATGAAGGAATGAGTGGGCTCACAGGGTCAGAGATGACCCCACTGGTCTTTCAGTCTGAGCTGCCCCCACTTGCTATGGATGCAGCCATCCTGTTTTTGGAGGAACTTAGGTCGTTAAAATCTTTCCTCAGGGCTCTCTGGTATTTCTAGCTACAAACATATTATCTCCTTTGACCCAGTGATCCTACTTCTTGGCATCTTTCTTGATGAATTAATTCTGGAATGAAATTCTAGCATAATACTCACTAGGAGCTTTAGTCAGTCATGTCCTACTCTGCAATCCCACGGACTGTAGCCTGCCAGGCTCCTCTGTCCACGGAATTCTCTAGGCAAGAATACTGGAGTGGGTTGCCATTTCCTTCTACAATACTCACTGTAGTATTTTTATAAAAATAAAATAGATATATATAATTTTAAGGTTCTGTATTAGGGGCTTGGTTATGACTGAGCGACTAACACACACACTCACATAAAAACATTATTGGGCACCACCAGGGAACCCCATATACAAACATATATCAAGTTCTATCACTCTATCAAAAACCTCTCTAAAACTTTCATCTCAGAATACCTTCTTTTCACACTTTACGTTCCAACTGCCAGCTCTATCCTCTTTTTTTCCATATAATCCCTGAGTTCAATTGAATATGACCAGAGGTGCAAATGAAGGAATGAGTGGGCTCACAGGGTCAGAGATGACCCCACTGGTCTTTCAGTCTGAGCTGCCCCCACTTGCTATGGATGCAGCCATCCTGTTTTTGGAGGAACTTAGGTCGTTAAAATCTTTCCTCAGGGCTCTCTGGTATTTCTAGCTACAAACATATTATCTCCTTTGACCCAGTGATCCTACTTCTTGGCATCTTTCTTGATGAATTAATTCTGGAATGAAATTCTAGCATAATACTCACTAGGAGCTTTAGTCAGTCATGTCCTACTCTGCAATCCCACGGACTGTAGCCTGCCAGGCTCCTCTGTCCACGGAATTCTCTAGGCAAGAATACTGGAGTGGGTTGCCATTTCCTTCTACAATACTCACTGTAGTATTTTTATAAAAATAAAATAGATATATATAATTTTAAGGTTCTGTATTAGGGGCTTGGTTATGACTGAGCGACTAACACACACACTCACATAAAAACATTATTGGGCTTCCCAGGTAGCGCTAGTGATAAAGAATCAGCCTGTCAATGAGCGAGATGCAAGAGACATGGGTTTGATCCCTGGGTCAAAAAGATCCCCTGGAGTAGGAAATGGCAACCCACTCCAGTATTCTTGCCTGGAAAACACTATGGACAGAGGAGCCTGGTGGGCTACAGTCCAAGAGGTCACAAAGAGCTGGACACACCTGAGCATTGCTAGTACTACTAAATACATTATAGCTTATCTACAAGGTGATACAATTATATTTCAGAGAACATTTAATAGCATAGGAGAATGAACAAGAAATACTGATAGATGGCTCAGCAGAATACAAAACAGGATAGTACTATAATCACAATTTAAAAAATATATATATATAACCATAGTAAGAAAGTTGAATGATTGGTAATAACTGTCACTGAACAGTAAAATTAAAGGTGATTTTTATATTAATCTTCATAATTATCCACATTCTCTAAACTTCCTTTAATGAATATGTATTTCTAAGTTAGAAAAACAGCAAACATTAAAAAAATTTTTTGAAAGATTCACCCACAGTAACACCAAGATGGGGAAGTTGTGCTTGTCTTAATTATCATTAATATTAATCTTTTCTATCCTTTTCACACCTATCAGTGTTGATGCAACTCAATTCTGTCATACCATCTATCCTTGTTCTAATATATTTTTATATTCTAGAAATTCAATATTTTCTCAATTTTTAGCTTGAGTTGTCAAGCCCATTTCCTTAGTAGTTTTTCATAAATCTTACTTGTGGCATCGTTCTTGCATAGACATAATTTCTTGAGATGCAGGAACACTTTCCACAGCCCCCACGCCTTCAGGAGGTTCTGGATATTTTTTATGCGCTGCAGAAGAAGGGCCAGTAACAACTGTTGCTGCTCCACATTCTCCTCGTATTGGCGTAAACAGTCCAGCAGCCCCAAGAGTTCCTCTGTGGAGGCTGCCTCTTTTGCTTTGGAAATTTCAGGAACTTCTTCTTGAAGATTATCTAGGATAATTACTTCTCGTTCAATCTAATTTAATAAGCAAAAAAAAAAAAAAGGATCTGAAATAAGCAAAATATATTCCTACCACTTCAGGACTCAGGAATCATAATTTTTAAAGACTGGCTTGTGAGAGGATTCCCAATGCCAAATTCCAGATCAAAATAATATCTGTCTTCCTATAGCTGGGAATATTATTCCTCCAGGATTTTAATCCCGTAGTTCCCAGCTACTGATCATGTAGATGTGTGGTTAAAAAGAAGTGTTGCTGTTATGAGCTGAAGGAAATACTATTGAATATTTTCATAATTTCTTTGTCCTTTCAGGATCAGTTGCTTTACTAAAGCAATTCCTTGAATGAGCTCCACCAAACTGCATCCATGAAGTAGAAGAGGTTGGACAAGTACTGGATAATTTTTCTATAACTCTCTCTTTTCCTTCACATCCAATCCCTATATACTCAGAAAAGTAAGGTCAATGGGTCCTCATTACCTGTCACCTAAACCGATGGGAATGTTGCCCAAATGACTGACTGCTCATGTATTTCTCAATCACAGCTAAATGTAGAATTCAGAAATACATAACCTAATAAACCAGATCTCTAGAAACTGGAGTTCTACCAGCCCTGAAACTCAAACAAAGACACAGAAAACCAGATCCCTCTTTCTCCATCCTCAAATACTCTAGCCCTCTCCTCTGCTGCAGCAAACATTTATCACATTGTTCCAGCACTGTTAACATTCCTGCCGTATGTTCAGACAGAATCAGGCATCTTGCAGTCTTGAAATCACTGATTATCACAAAGCTCAACTACATTTATGACAACATGCTAACTTAAATGATGAGCTGGAAGCCTAGTAAGAGTGCCAAAGAATGAGAACTCAGGAGCCCCAGCATCATTTAAGTTTCTCAGGGACCAATGATCTGGGGCATGCCAGCATTTCTATAAGGTAACGATCAAGTTCTTCAGTATTGCACTTCTGCCAAGAATGAGGCACAGCATCAGATGGGCCCTTCGGGATTTTGGCAGCTGTGTATGCTACACTTGTGACTGTTGCTCAGATCCCTCTATCAGAATGCTGCCAGTGTGGAGGGGGCAGTGCGGCAGGGCCAGGCTGTGGTGTAAGCCGCCCTGTCACTTGGGCCATAGGTTCCAGCCGAGTCTCCAACAGCTAGAATACATGGGTACATGTGCAGATTGGCGCCTCTCCAAAGGACTCAGTTACGGAGTTTGTGCTTTCCATTACCTCAAACCTAAATTCAGTTGAACTGAAGTCTTAGTTCTCAGGCAGGCAGCTGCAGTTCCCCCAGGGAATGGGTTCCACTGGGTCATTTTACAGTATGCCCCACCCCGCACCAGTCAAAGAACCAGCATGCACAGAAAGAAAGAAATTGCTATGTGGACAGAGGTAACTGTCCATCTAGGATTTCCAACATACACTGAGGCTGAAAGAACTATGTTCATCACCCAGGATTAATCAAGCATTTCTTGGTGCTTCCGTGGCCAGTGATAACTATAAACGGGCAACTGTGGCAATCAGGACCTGATAAGAGTAAAGCGACTAAAGGCTCTAACCTTTCCGGGGTCAGCTCTCCTATCTCCCACTCCTGTTCCCTCGGATCACTTTCCAAAATAAACCACCTGCTGACAAGCCCCCATCTCAGGTTCTGCTCTCTGCTGTTAAAGCTGCTAAGTCATTAGGAAGAGAATGCAAGAGAGAAGAATAATTTTTTTAGGACAATATTTTCATCCCAAAGCCAGGCAGTTCTTCAACTTGTGAATGGATAAAGTGTTGTGTGTGAGTCTAGTAGAATATTACTCAGAAATGTATCAGTATACAAGCTACAGCATGAAGGAATTTCACACGTACTATGCTTAGCGGGAAAGGCCAAACTCAAAAGCATTTGAATCCATTTTTATGACTCTGAAAATGGCAAGACAGATTACTGATTGCCACAGGCTGGAGGTAACAGAAGGGACTAACTACAAAGGGCACAGGGGGATTTCTGGGTGATGGAAATGTTTGAAGTCTTGATTTATTGGTGGTCATGTGACTATGCATTTCTCAAAATGCAGCAAACCCTAAATTAGTAAAAGAGTTACCACAAAGATTATGCATTCATTCTGCAGCCTCTGGATGATTTTCCTTGGACAGAGCTGTCTAACAAAAATTGGTTGTAAAATTTTTAGGTTCAGTCAGCTATAAAGTTAAGTCTAGAAAGGGAGGAGGAACTATAGCTGTTTCATAAGTAAACACAGCGAAGGAGACTGAAAAACTTGCAAGCAACAAAAATAAGAACTAAAACAAAAAAGACTTTAGGATCTTTGGTAGAAGGAAAAGAAGACAGCCTTACACCTCCCATCATTATTGAAGACATGCCTTTATTTCAGCACATTACGATCAGTGGAGCATAAAATGATGATCCTGAATAACCAGGAATGACTAATTAAATTAAGCAGACTCTGCTTAAGAAAACAGGAAGGTAAGACTTTAGGGGGCAAACACAGTAAATCAAAATTTAAATTCATTTTTTAATTGGTAAATTTAAATAAGCACTTATGCTTTCAAAAATATATTTACAAAACCTTTCTTTCATAAAGATACTGGATTGTACTTTTTAAAATATAAATTTATTTATTTTAATTGTAGGCTAATTACAATATTATATTGGTTTTGCCATATATCAACATGAATCCGCCACGGGTGTATACAGTGTTCCCCATCCTGAACCCCCCTCCTACCTCCCTCCTCGTAGACTGTAATTTTTAAAAATAGAAATTCATTTTGTCACTTGTAAAATCATCAACCATGCCAACAGAATTTTGTATGTACAGGTATTTAGATGGTATAATTTTTATTGAATGGATGAAAGCTATTCTAAACTCATATCAATTTGGTAGGTGTAATATCATTTAAGTGGATAGCATAGCGGTTAAAAACGAACTGTAAGTTGAATCTTCCATCACTCACTTATGAAACTGAGCAACTTAATCTCACTGTGCCTCACTTTTTTCATCTACAAAATGAGGATAGTAAGAATATCTACACTTCATAGGATTCTTGTGAGGATAAATGTAAATGTAACATATGTAAAATGCTTAGAACTGCTCCTGACACATGTTCAATTAAGTGCCTAGTAAGTGTTAGTAGTTATTATTGTTAGTACAGGAGAACATATTTTGTTTGCGTTACTCTTTGAAAGACATTCTGTTAGCAGATACTGTCAAATGTCGTATGAATAACTACAAATATAACTACTACTAAATAACCACCAAGTATGATTGCACAGTACTGATAAAATATGATTGCTAATGGGTATAGAGCAAGAAAAGATAATGTAATAAAATATAAATAAGCTTAGGACTGGCCTAGACCTGGATTTGAATAAGAGCTGTCCCTTAACAAATACTAAGTGCCAATTTAGAGCAAAGCCTTGTTCAGATTCCAAAATTATGCAGTGGGCAAAATAGATATGGCCCCAGTCCACAGCCCCAGTTTAATCACTACCTTAGAGGGCTTGTACCAACTTAAATTTCTAAGTGCCTCAGCTTTTCCATTTAGAAAATGGTGACAACAGGTAGCTCATGAGGGCCATGCAAAAATTCAGTGGCATCATGTGTGAACTGCCTTTTTTTCATTTTCCCCGGCCCTGCTGTGTGGTGTGTGGGATCTTAGTTCCCTGACTAGGGATCAAATCTGCGCCCCTTGCAATGAGAGCAAGACGTTCCTAACCACCGGACTGCTTTCTCAGCAAAGCACACGGGAACACACTGCACAGAAGGGCCTCAGTAAACAGTGCCATTGTGGATGACAAAGAACTGGAGGCTAGCAGTCCTGCTAAAAGTACAATTTACAAAGCTCCTTGATGTTTTCACATTCAAGAGACTATTTACTAATCCAGCCCAGGCAACACCACTAAAATGACACCATTTTCAAGAAGACCAAGTAAGAAGGGCCTCAGTAAACAGTGCCATTGTGGATGACAAAGAACTGGAGGCTAGCAGTCCTGCTAAAAGTACAATTTACAAAGCTCCTTGATGTTTTCACATTCAAGAGACTATTTACTAATCCAGCCCAGGCAACACCACTAAAATGACACTCATTTTCAAGAAGACCAAGTTTTAAGTTTGGGCTTCCCTTGTGGCTGAGATGGTAAAGAACCTACCTGCGAGGCAGGAAACCTGGGTTTGATTCCTGGGTTGGGAAGATCCCCTGGAGAAGGGAACAGCTACCCACTCCAGTCTTCTGACCTGGAGAATTCCTTGGTCTGTATAGTCCATGGGGTCACAAAGAGTCGGACACGATTGAGCTACTTTCAAGATAAGTTCTGTCGTTAACTTTCCTCTATCCTTAGACTGGTAGAAAAATATGACAGTGCTAAACATTTAAATCCTAAAGCAATGTGACCGACTGCCAATCAAGTATTGATTATATTTCTGTTTTAAGCAATTCAGCAGGAATTTTGACAGGCATAAGAGAGAAGAGTTTTCACTTAATGTTCTAATTTGTAGCTCATTTATGACTGGTTCTGTAGAAAGATTAAAGAATACCGTACGATAATTTTATGTGGTATTGGAGAAGACTCTTGAGAGTCCCTTGGACTGCAAGGAGATCAAACTAGTCAGTCTTAAAGGAAATCAGTCCTGAATATTCACTGGAAGGACTGATGCTGAAGCTGATGCTCTAATACTTTGGCCACCTGATGTGAAGAGCCAGCTCTGGGAAAGACTGAAGGCAGGAGGAGAAGGGGATGACGGAGGATGAGCCGGTTGGATGGCATCACTGACTCAATGGACATGAGTTTGAGCAAACGCTGGGAAATAGTGAACAACAGGGAAGCCTGGCATATTATAGTCCCTGGGGTCACAAAGAGTATGACATGATTGAGTGAATGAAAAACAGCAAAGATAATTTTATAATATTTAAAGTTTTCCTTCTAAATGTATATGATGTCTTAGGCCTCAACCATGGTTAAATTAACATCTGTGATCAATTTATACTATGGAGGTTTTCTTTGAGACAATCTTCGGAAAGAACATCTTACATACTTTTAGGTCAATAATTAACAACTGTAATTAATTTCAAAATAAGTTGGTTATTATGAATATTACCTTATTCTAACCTTTAATGTGATGGAGAGACACTTATTTTTAAGAGGGCTTAAGTTTTCATCCCAGTCCCAAAGAAAAGCAATGTCAAAGAATGCTCAAACTACCGCACAATTATACTCATTTCACATGCTAGTAAAGTAATGCTTAAAATTCTCCAAGCCAGGCTTCAGCAATATGTGAACCATGAAATTCCAGATGTTCAAGCTGGTTTTAGAAAAGGCAGAGGAACCAGAGATCAAATTGCCAACATCTGCTGGATCATCAAAAAAGCAAG
>SJYC01067093.1:0-31987 GCA_006408675.1 Madoqua kirkii
AGTTGGACATGAGTGAGCAACTGAACTGAAATTATATGCACAATAAAGATTTTAAAGATCATATGGGCAACTAATCACTTATTTCTAAATTATCTGACACTGAAAAAATGCCACTATCATGAATGAACTTGAATCATTCTTGAATCATATCTTGGAGATTATTTTGCTAGGACCTGATCACTATCAACCATGGACATGGTTCCATATATGTGATGTAAACAAATGGGACAGATTGAGGGCTTGTTTATAATTTTAAATAATAAAAATAATAAAACAATTTAAATGACAGATGTTAGTAAACTGTATGTTGTGATTGTTGCACATAGGCACTTACTTCTTCATGGACAAATTTCCACTCCTGCTTCAGTTCTTCACACCACATCTCCCACTCTTTAGCGGTTTCCAGCAAACTCAGCCATCTCTCCCAAAGAGCCGATGTGCTTCTGAGCAAATAGAGGCTGTCACTGGCCGTGCACGTGGCTCTCAGGTGTCTGAGGACCTGTCGCTGCTTCATCAGTTCTCCCTTGGCTGATATAAGATTTGACACCAAGGCCTTAAGGGAGAAAAGAAAAGGATGAATAGAATTTTTCTGAATTCAGAACTATTCTGAAAGATAAAAGCTATTTCAATCTTGAACAATTAACGTTTTAAAATCATCCATAAGTAAGATGTGATCCATTTTTATTCCTTTTGAAAGTCAATTTGAGACAGATGAGAAGTGTTGATGTACTGTTATACAGCACATGAATTTAGAATTATGGGGACAAATAATGACCCTTAAATCACATTTTCCAAGTAAACATGTGTCTTCCAAGGTAAATATTCCTAGAAGTTCAATTTTTTTTTTTTAAATTTCAATGTAAGTCTCATATTTTGTTATTGTTCAGTTACAAAGTTGTGTCCAACTCTTTGCAACCCTGTGGACTTCAACACGTCAGGCCTCCCTGTCCTTCACTATCTCCTGGAGTTTCCCCAAGTTCGTGTTCTTGAGTTGGTGATGCTATTCCACCATCTCATCCTCTGCAGCCCTCTTCTCCTTTTGCCTTCAGTCTTTCCCAGGATCAGGGCCTTTTCCCAGTGAGTTGGCTCTTCCCATCAGATGGCCAAAGTAGTGGAGCTTCAGCTTCAGCATTAGCCCTTCCAATGAGTATTCAGGGTTGATTTCCTTTAGGTTGGACTGGTTTGATTGCTTTGCTGTACAAGTGACTTTCAAGAGTCTTCTCCAGCACCACAATTTGAAAGCATCAATTCTTCAGTGCTCAGCCTTCATTATGGTCCAATTCGCACATCCATAGATGGCTACTAAAAAGACCATAGCCTTGGCCCATATTTTACTGGATAGATATTAATAATTTGTACAACACTTACCACATCAACCACTAACACATTAGTTAAGGTTGTTTGGTTTTGTATTTGTTTGTTTTGTGGCAGATGATAAGCACAGACGATTTAAAATGTTCTCATCCAAATGCTTATAACACAATACTACAACAGATAAAAAATGCAAAACTAAAATTGCTCAGTAATAAAGGTATAAAAAGGAACCAGAATTTAGCACTTAAGATAGCTGCATTAAATGCTCTGTCATAGACCCAGTGATCTCCAACAAAGTAACAAGCAAGGTAAAGCTTTCAAAAGAATGATTAATAAGGACAGTATGCTACTGGGGAGAGGACTGTCCCATGAGCTGGACTGATTAACTCTCTCAGAACCAATGCTTCATTTTCCCCATGGCTTTTGGTTTAGGAATTTTCTTGAGTGTATGAATTAGGTTAAAGAATTCTGTGGGTCATAACAGAGCCATATCCCCCAACGCCTCCACTTGCTCTTCCTGCCAATTTTTGCACACAGTCTTACTGAAGATTTGCAGTATCTGTTACCTTGCTCTGTTCCAAGCGCTCCAAAGCTTCTTTGTAAGACACTGGCAAGGGGCACATGGACTGCCCAAGAATGGTCTCCATCTGGCTGAGGTTAGTGCAAATTTTCTCATTTAAATTCCTATAGCGTTTTAATTGTCAAGACACCTAGTGAAGCACAGTTAGGGGGAAAAAAGTAACATTAAACTTTACTTAGTGCAATAAATTCTGAACTTTCCAGAATGTATTCTGAAACCCTAATAAAAAACAGAATTTAATTCTCTTTTTGCTACTCAGTGTATTTCAACAAATACTTATTGACTACTTTCCCCTCACCAGATCTGCATGAGACTTTTCATGCAAATATTAACAGGTAGATAAGACTGTTCCCCAAACATTTAAAGTTCAGAAAACTGTATTCTTGAACACTGCCAACAAGGTGTAAACTGGTACAATTCTTGTAGAAAGCTCCTTTGTCTTAAAACTGCTCATAACTTTTGATCAAGAAATACTCACAGAAGAGGCTCAAGTTCATTAGCAATAATAAAGATTCAAATTAAAATCACAATGAAATATCATTTCTCAACCATCAGACTGGCAAAAATTAAACCTCACAACATTAAGTATTGATGAGGATATGGGACCACTGGAATATTAATATGCTCCTGGCTTGAGTAGAAATAGATAAAATCATTCAGAATTAAAAATTTAAGATGTGTATAACTTTTAACCCAGTAATCACAATCCAAAGTATACACCCAAGGGAAGCTCTTGAATTTGAAAACGTTCTTCCTAGAAAAAACTGCCACAATCCAAATACCTACCAATACCTAGGCGAGTGAATGAACTTCAGAATCACAATGAAAAGTGTGAAAAAAAAATAAAGTCACAGAAGAGAACACATACATGAAAATAGGAGACAAATACATAGTAAAAATACTTTTTAAAGCAAAGCCATGGTCAATAAAGACAGGATAATGGTTATTTCTGAGAGGAGAGGGAAGGAGTCCACAAAGGAATGAAAAGGTCATGATGTTTACCTTTGAACCTTTCAGTACAAAGGTGTTTATCACTATTCTTTATACTACATGCAGATTTCTATAAACATTCCATTTTAAGTACTTGATATTAAGAAAAAATAATAAATGCAACAGAACATTTGCTATAGTTTTCCTAGACAGTAATTTTTATTTTCCATATTTTCCAAATTATTTCTAACATGTACATGTTAATTACAATCTACATTTGCTCTTAAAGCATTACCTTTAGAAAGCAGTGCCTACCTTTCTACTTTGGCTTCCTTTACTTTGGCTGCCTCCCTCAAGGCTGAGTTCCTAGAAACTAAGTCCTGTAAAGTGCACTCAAGTTGTCGTTTAGCTTCCAGGCTGGATATGGTCCCCAAATTCTCAGTGAGGTCCTGGATGCCTGCTATTGTGGATTTCAGTTCCTCTTGTTTCTGGCGAGGTACCTCTACTGATTCTTCTGGGTTATCAAGATCTACTCTCTGTGACGCAATGATGGCTTCCAGATTGGAGAGGATCCCCATGGCCCTGGAGACTGCTTCATTATAGCGTGTCATATTTTCATAAGCATCATTCAAGACATTCTGGTGAATGGGAGATTAAATGCGGTGATGAAATTTTCAAATTTGGGGGATTTTTGTCATTTTTGAATGTCTGTGATACATTCATAATATGTCTCTGGGTCATACAAGAGCAAGCATCTCACACTTTTAGATTGATAATACTACACCAATATTTTAAAATGAATAAGTTATTCTTTGCATAAAGAAAATTATTTCTAGAATTATTTCATATTTCAATTTTAAATATTTCATAATCTAAATTTAAAAATACATGTCACGAATCATGTCTAATAATATATATTAATGCTCTAGAACTTTTGTATTAGACTGTTAAATAAAACAACTGCATATATTTAATGTATATAACCTCAAGCAATATTTGTGAAAAAAAAACTAGAAAGACTCTCTCCCCAGATCTGCTGTATTTCTAAATTAATGTCTCTGCCATTAACTTTAGTTTTGAGCACATCACTTAAAGTCTCCAGATCTCTGTCTTCTTGCTGAAATAACAAATAGTTCAATAAAGAACTTGAAATGTCCCTTCCAGTCCATCTCTAAGCATAACAGTTTGAGGATTTATGTACAGTGTTTCTAGGAACCATATTAAAATCAGTGGAGAAATTTATTAAGTACCAATTTAAAAAACATATTAGAGTTCATATGACTTTATATTTCTATAACATTTATACCTACCAAAATAGTTCACATACATTATCTAATAACTTTGAATTAAAGAAGGGAGTTAACGGCCCCATTCTATAAATTTAGCGTGACAATTCAGAAAACACAGTGAAAGGAGTTATGCTAAGCAGTGTGTTTAACTGATGCCTAAGATATCTACCCTTTTACTACAGGAAAGGAGGAGTTTGCTGCAGTCGCTCTTCAACAGGCATCAGCAAACTTTTCTTGTAAAGGGTCAGACTAAATATTTCACGTTTTGTAGGACAGACACACTGTCACAACTACTCAACCCAGGTGTTGTAGCAGGTGGGCAGCCATAACAACCATAAAGCGAATGGGCATGGCTGTGTTCCAATAAGACTTTATTTATAAAATCAGATGCTGTAGGCAGATTGACCAATGAGCCTTAATTTGATGACCACTCTCTAAAAGCAGACAGATCTCAACATGAATCCTGGTTCTGTTACTACTGAAAGACCTTGAGAAAATGGTAGTTTATGAACTTCAATTTCCTTGTCTTAAAATGAGGCTAATATTAGTAGCCACCTCACAAAGTTGCTGTGAGGATTACAGTGTTCAGCATATTTCCTAGACATTGTAAGTGCTAAAGAAATGTGGAGTTGTTTTGTGTTCTTTATACCATATTTATTCCACTACATTCTGCTATTTCTAAAAAAAAAAAAAAAAAACACCCAAACTTTTTGGTTCTGAGCCCAACATATTCTACAAGGCATACAGAACTAACAGTGTCAAACATCTTTTTCCACTATCAGCACTATATTTTGATGTGGAATGAGTTGGGGCTATAAACTGGCCCTTTGGAGTTCTTTAAAATGACTATTCTCCTGTGTAGAATGTTCTTAAAGAAGCTGTAACTTCTGTTTCTTAAATGTGTTTATTTTTAATTGAAGGATAATTGCTTTACAGTATTGTGTTGGTTTCTATCAAACATCAACATGGATCAGCTATAAGAACCTGTTATTTCTTGAGAAGTGTACGTACTAACGAGAGTAAAACATAAAATCAGCTTTTTATGTTTTAAAACACATTAAACTAAAACAAATACATTAACTGCCTAATTAAAGAACTTACAGTGCGGGAATCAATGCTTGCATTAAGCTGCATGTAAAGATCTTCAATGTCATTTAATTTTGCCTCCACATCACTAGCTTCAGAAGAATTTTCTTCACTTTGCTTCTCAATAACAGTCACAGCTTTAATGCTATCCATTTCTGCTTGAACTTGTTCCTGAAACACTTCACAATTATCTTTTTCATTTTGAATATATTCAACTTGCAAATTTATAAGTAATGGCTGTTGTAACTGAGATTTTATCTGATTTAAAACGTGTAAAGAATTTTCTAGTTTGTCCTTAAAATCCTTTTCATCCATTTCTTTCAGTTGGGGTTGCAGGGCCACTTTTTGTTGGAGAACCTGGTGCAACTTGTCATTTTCTTCTGCATACAGCTTTAGTTGTTGTATTTCTCTCTCTTTGAATAAGTCATCAAAGTCTTTATTTTTGCTTAATTTCTTGATAACCTCATGATACAAGCTCATGGCTTTCCCAATTCTCTGATTCAAAATTTGAGCATTGAGCAGACTGCTTTCTGGTGGAGTGTTAGGCATTGTTAGTACTGGTTCAGCCCTTTTCTTAATTTGTAAATCCAAAGCCTTCAGTTTAGCTAGTGATGCTTGATATTTGTCGTATTCTGCTACAAACGTATTCAACTGCTTAATTTTTTCTTCAAGTCCTCGTTCTTTTTCAAGTACTTGGGTTTGTATTTGATCAAGTTGGGTCCAATCCCACTTTAGTTCTATACAGTCAAACACTTCTTTGAGTTTCAGTACTTGTAGGATACTAGATTGAATGCCAGTGATTTGGTTTTTAAGATGATACAACTCCTCTTTAACATCTGGATTACTTCTGGATTTAGTAGAAGTTCATTGTGCTGTATATGGTCAAACTCCTTCTGAAGTGCAGATATTTTTTCATGAAATTCTCTGTAAAAATTTATCTTGTGTTCTACTTCATTACATTTATTTTGAATGAATCTTTGAGTTCTGTTGGCTCTAGCCTTGAGATTTTTCAATCGATCATCTAGAAATAATTTTTCAAATACACTTAGATCCTTAGAGATGCTTGTTTGTTCCTGAAGATGTGTCGAGATTACACTCTTAATTTCCTGCAATTCCTTCTGAGAAGTGGTCAAAGCAACATACAGTTGTTCTAGTTCAGCTTCTGTGGAGGTTGTTTCTGTTTTGGGGATTATTAGTGTTTCATCTCCTTGAAGTGAATGTTGAACTTTCCCTATTAAGGCAACAAATTTGCTTCTTTCTTCCAATTTAAGTTCTAATTGCTGTGATCTTTGGGTTGATTTTAAAACCAGCATTTGGTATTGATTCTGTAAGTCCTGAAGGAGGTTATTTAAATCATTGCTCTCATACGCTGTGAGGTTAGGAATATTATCTTTGACCTCTTCAGCCAAGGACTCCACAACCTGCTGCTTGTCTAGAATGCCATCATGCACCACCTTGCATTTTCTGATCTGTGAAAGAACATCATCCGGGAGAAGGGGAATGGGAGGAGTGAGTTCACCTAACAGATTCTTGACCCATAAG
The DNA here is from genome assembly GCA_006408675.1 of Madoqua kirkii. Taxonomy (NCBI): domain Eukaryota; kingdom Metazoa; phylum Chordata; class Mammalia; order Artiodactyla; family Bovidae; genus Madoqua; species Madoqua kirkii. The sequence continues at coordinate 6,742 of SJYC01067093.1, forward strand.
ACAGCCTCTTTTATTTTATATCTGGTTTCACACTTTTTGATCTGATTTTCCACCTCCATGTTTAACGGTTCCAATGCTTCCAATTGCTTCTGCAAATTACTTATTGCATCTTCTAAAATCTCCCTTTCTTTTTCTCCCCAAATCCTCTTCATCTGAAGTTCAGCTCGCCCCTTGAGCATAGAAAACCTATGCTTTATAGTATGGAGTTCAGTGGCCAAAGCAACCATGCTTAGATTCCCTTCCTGGGATTCTGGAGAGTTCAGCCTTAACTGCAGATGCTGCTGCTGCTGCTGCAGGGAAGTTTCCAGGTCTTGAATCTTACTCATGAGAAACATAAACTCATCGTGTCCCACTGATTGTTGAGAATACTTCTTCTGAACCAGTTGTTCCACTTGCTCCCAACCATGTTCAAGTAGCTTGATCTGGTTTTCCAACAGCTTCTTATCCATGTCAGTCAGCCAGTTTGATAAATTTTCCCATTCAATTTTCATCTTGCTTAAAGAATCTTTTTCTTTTTCTATTGATGCCAAAAAATTTTTAATTTTCTCCATATAGGTTGCACTGTCCAGGAGTCCTCTAGCAAAAGAAGAAAAAATGAAGCTTATTAATATTTACTACCTCAACATGAAGTTAGCTGTCATTAAAAGAAATTAATTCTGTTCTGAATTCATGAAAGAGAAGATTAGATTGTCTGTAAGAACACTCTTTCCCTAAAACAAAAATCAGAATCTTGTTTACTGTGGCTCTCAATTAATGCCTGACAATGTAGAAAGCTCATCTATAAAATGAGCATCATAAAAATGCAGAACCATAGGAAAGAAGTAAAGAGCAAAGGGAACAATATATGCAAAAGTCCTCTATAATCTGCAAAGTACTTGTGCAAAGTTAGGACTAAGGAAAATGACAATATCCAACTCCTTTGTTATCATCTTACCAATAATAACGACACTGATCAAGAAGGCATAACCATCAGGCTAAACTTTATTTTTTTAAGGAGAAGCTGTATTTAATATACATACCCAGAATATAGAAATGTTTCTTTAAAATGAGAAAACCATTAAAGAATTTTTTAATGGTTTCCATGTAATATTAATTTCTATACTGTAGTATTAAAATCATAATATTCTTTAACAATATAAGCTCTTAACACCCTGGGCCTGTCCAAAGAAGTGAAGCCTATGGTTAAAATAAAGAATGCACGTCCTAAATTCTTATACTTACACTTTTAGACTTTCCTTTTCTGTCAACAAGGCTTTCATCGAGGATTCAGCTGCCGTGAGATGTCCCTGAAAATCTTTAAGGAGACAGTATTGACTTTCTTTCTTTTTCTTCAAAGTAATAAGTGCCTGAAGCAGATTATCCAAGTGCTGCACTGAATAACTTTCATCGTGGAGAACCAAGGCACTTGTTTCTGTTTTGTTGAGATATTCACTTTGTTCTAGAGGTTCAGTGGCTGCTTTCTTTCCTTCCAACAGGGCACATAATTCCTGAAAACAAGTAAAGGAGATCAATAAATATACACTTACTAATTCACTGATTAATTTGTTTTCCCCCTTGCTCTTTCCTTCCAGTAATACATTCCATTCCAAGATTTTCAAATATTTCATTTGCACCCAGAGAAACTAAGGTCCTGACATTTAAAAGATCCCCACAGTTCCTGGGGTTGGTAAGAGCTGGACACGACTGAAAGACTTCACTTTCACTTTTCACTTTCATGCATTGGAGAAGGAAATGGCAACCCACTCCAGTGTTCTTGCCTGGAGAATCCCAGGGATGCCTGGTGGGCTGCCATCTGTGGGGTCGCACAGAATCAGACACGACTGAAATGACTTAGCAGCAGCAGCAGCAGCAGCCCCCCACACTGGAGTCATGTTAAAATCTAAACTAACATTCACCATTGGCCTAACATCTAATAGCAATCTGGTCACTCTACTGTGTTCAAAGGTTCTATAATGTCTAAAGATTTATCTTGCTTTTATTATTTACATGCACCATCTCTTTTTCCTCTTTCAGATACACTTTTACTATTACATAAACTTGGCTAAAATTGTAAGGATCATTTTTCAAAACGTGATCATGTACTGGATTTTTAGATGCCTTTCCATGGCTATAAGTGCATAAATACATAAACACAGTTATGTAAACACAGCTATAAAAATGAAGGAGGAGTACCCCATAATGTTGATAATTAGGAAAAACAAAAGGAATTTGTCAAACGCAGAAAAATAGATACAACTAAAAAAAGGAATAATGACAAGCCAGAAACTCCAAATTTTATCATTGAGTAAGTAAGTTTTTAGGAACTTTTTGAAAGAGAAAGACTCATGTTCATTAAACTCTTATACTTTTTAAATGGAAAGATTTATACAACTTACTGATTAGTACATAATTATACAGTTACCAAATTGATCATCAGGCAAAGGTTAAATAAGACTTTTCATTCTGTGCAAGCAAGTTTTTGGTAATTAAAATATATTGTATTGAACTAGATAAATGATGCAATCATGTTGTCAGTGTTTTTTTGTTTCCATACCTCTATCTCTTTTAATTGTTCATTTCTTAACATAACATCTAATTCTAAAGGTTGATTTTGCAGCTCATTGACTTTCTGCTCATCTCCAGTGTTTTTCATGCTTTCTTGAACATCAAGAGAAAGTTGTCTTGACAAAATCATTTCCAAAGCTGAATTCTGAAAACATAAAAAGATTAATTGCTAAATAGACTAACTTCTAATGAATAATTTTTATTTTTCTTGATGAAAAATTTCCAGTTTTTTCTATTTACTCACATTAAAGACTTTTCAAAAGTGTATTTTTGCCATGACCAAAGTGGATTTTTCCATGCAATATTTACTACCAAGAAAAATGAAACTTTTTTTTTGCAAGATAGTATAGGATCTAGCATTGCTCAATTATATACTGAGGAATAGCTATAGTCTTAAAGAAAGAAAACAGATAGGAACAAAACAAAAGTTCCAAAGTGCATACTTAGTATTCACCAGGATGCAGAGGGCTGGTTTAATACATAGGCATTCAATGGTACCCACTGGTAGTTTAAAACAGTAAGTGGAGAGATGAAAGAAATGCCAAAATTTCATGCATTAAAAATGTCATGCTTTAAACCAAGTAACAGGTAAGAATTCCAATTCTGGGTATGGCAGAATAAGTTATATAGAGGGTAATTTGATCTTTTCTAAAAGCTCTAAGAACTTGAGGTTCTCAATAGGATATACAGAGATGGCATTTCAACTCATTTATTCATTTTTTTCATCAAACATTTGTTGAGCACTTATATATACCAGGTCCCACAGTAGTAATTTTAAAACATTTCACATTATTTTGCTAAGGTAGTAGATTTCATTTCCAGGTTACTTTATAAGTGAAATATCATTCAATTTTGCCATATACTTTCATGTCAGTAAACATCCAGTCTGTACCAAGTCTGTGAATAAAATATATCCACATCTCCAAACATGGCAGAAATTGTTAAAAAATTGTCTTAAAAATACAGCCTAGATAGTAATGTTATGATGTTAACAATGGAAAAAACTGGGTAAAGGATAAATGAGAACTATCTATACTATCTTTGCAAGTTTTCTGTCAATGTGAAATTATTATAAAATCTGGGTTTATTTCAATAAAACAGATACCATCTGGAGCTTCACCAATATTGATTGGTAAGAAAATTCAGTTGACCAGTGTTACTGGTTTTGAAGTATCCGCTTGGCACTTAGCACAGGACACTTCTTCTAAAAGCTGTAAATAATTGGAATGATTTTCCCAGTTTCCTCCATTTATTCATGAGAACTATGGTTAATCTCCATGGAAGGCAGGATCTCTGCATGGGATGGGGGCAGGGAGGGAGATCCAGGAAGACTGTGAGAAGGGGGGCCGTTGGTGCCACATCACAGATAAACTGAAGTCCTGTGAGGGCGAAGCCTGTCTCTTTGTCACCCAATGGCTACTGTTACTTAGTACCCCAACAAATCCACCTGCAGGGCAAGAGCTGCTGCGCTAAAAACACAGACACTAAACCCAGGAAATCTTCACTCCTTATCAACAGTTTATCAGGAATTCAGAGCCCTGGTCTCTCTTACCTGGTGGACCAGTCACTTGACTAGCCACATTTATAACCTGCTATTGTACTCAGCATTCAGTGGTCAGAGAGAGCATCCTAAAAAAACCGAAATCACCCCAAAACACCATTTGTTTACCAAATCCAAAAGCCATGTTTCCACTTTGGCAGAAAATCCAGCAGAATCCTAAAGGAACATTTTAAATTTAAAAAGTAACAATCCTTTGTGGACACCCCAGAATTAGAACACAGACACCTGCCCTGATTGGCTCCTGGAAAGATTCTTTTGTAACCAGCCATCTTTTGCTCTTCATCTTTAGCTCTATTCTGATTTTCCAGACTCATGTGAAACATCTTATTTTAAACAATAAACAATAAGATATTTCAAATATATTTAAAAGAATACAATATCATGGTTACCCATTACCCATGACAAGGACATAACTGATATAATTTTCCATATTAAAAATACAATTTAAAGTCCAGTCCTCACTTCTTTTTCATCTATTCTTCCCTAGAACTAACCACTGTTCTAAATCCACACACATTTGTCTTTATACTTTGACTACATATGTTAATATTCATACAGTATTATTTTATGTATTTTTAACTCATAAAATTAGAATCACATATGTATTAATTTACAACTTATTTTCTTCATTCAGCAATATGATTTGAGGTTTATCATGGTGTCAGATATAATCTCAGTCATTTGAGGTTTTATACAGTTCTGCTGTCTGAATGAACATGTATGTCTATCAGGCTACTATAGATATTACCATGCTTCCAACTTTTTCTATTTTAGATATTGTGATGACAAACTCCCTTGTTTTAAATCTTCTTGAACATATGTGAGTTTCTTTGAGATGTTTTCCTAGAACTGAATTTACTCCTTAATCCACCTCCGCTGATCTCAGTTTAAGTATTGTTTCCTTAGAGAAGCTCTCCCTGACTACAGTTCAAATCAGACTCCTTTACTGTACATTATAATGGAAACATGTTCCTTCCTTTAGTTCATCTAATTAGGCTCTCATCAGATAATTAGTTGGTTAATGGATGTCACCTCTTGTAGACCAGAAGCTCTATGAGAAGAGAGACCATATCCATTTTCATTCACCACTGAACCCGCATTGCCAACTCAAGACAGTTTTACTGAATGGATGCATAGATGAATTCACATTAGAAAAAAATAAAAGAGTTTCATTTAGTCTTCGATTGCCAAGATGAACAATTAGTGGTTTATGAAGGGGAAAGAAGCTGAGGACCAATCCATCTAGCAGTTATAGACCAGAAATCTGCTAGGAGTGACAGGAACAGGGCTCAGTTGGGCTGAAGGAGAGTACAGAAGGTTTGAAAACACGCACAAGAACCCAATAAAGAGTCCACTGGAGCCAGACAGCATATCAGCATATTAAACCTCAATTAATAGCCCATGTAACACATTTGATGAAATTGAAGGATAGACCGCCAAACATAAGCTGGGTAGAGACGAGCCTGGTTCTAATCCCAACCCTTCTAGAATGAGAAGTTGGCTGATTAACACCTTCTGATGTCAATTCCCTAACCTGAAACACAGGGTTAGGACAGAAACTTCCTAAGGTTCCTCGGCCTAATATTTTAGGACTTTGAAGAATGTCCTCAAATCCATGCTGCTCCTAGATGTTAATACCATTTATACCATGTAAGTCACTCCTGTATAGAAATAAATCTTGGGCTGAGAATAAACCTCTAGAGCAAGAACCAAGATTTGCATAGTGGCTAGAAAGCAAAGTGATATACTTGGAAGACAGAGTTGAAACATGACCTAACTACATGTTCCAAGACAAAAATTTTTCTACTGACTTGCTAGGATAACCAACACCAGAAATAACATCATTTACCCCAGGAATGAACTCTCTTTCTTCCCCTTCATTCTAGTACTGACTTCCCTGAGTTTCTGGTCACTCAGCTACAGCTGGATGCCTTGCATGTTTTATGTCTATGATCATCCATGTTCATTTAAATATGGAAATTATAAACACTCAGAAAATGTTAAAAAGAACAAAAAATTATTCAGACCTACTGACTGACAGTTATACCCAATGACAAAGAAATTCAACAAGCAATCATAGACAAAAGATGTTTTGTTTTTTTAGGTGCAATTATGCCATGAAGCTTGACATTTGGGAAGGAATGGATAAGAAGATCATTCAATATGGGTTAAGCTATAATGTTGCTTTATGAGTTTTTAGAAAAATAATAAAAGAATGTATCAGTTACCTTTATTTCCTTTTTTATCATTTTCTTTTATGACACCTAGAATCCTAAGAGATTACTCAGACTTCACTTTTTATCATATCCTAATTTGTAACCCCACTTAAATTATATAGGAAGGGGGAGATTGAAGGCAGTTTTGTATTTTCATATTTAAACAATTTTAGAAATTCACCTCTGTAAAAATATACAGTATAATCTTGGATCATAAGCACCCACAGACTGCATTTTATAACTTCTTATGCCTCTAAGCCTGCATTAACATTTTTGATATTAAAGAAAAAGTCAGCCAAAGTTCTGGATCTAAAATATCCTTTGAATGAGTGAGTGAGTGAAAGTCAGCCAGTCATGTCTGATTCTTTGCAACCCCATGGACTGTATGTCCATGGAATTCTCCAGGCCAGAATACTGGATTGGGTAGTCTTTTCCTTCTGCAGGGGATCTTCCCAATCCAGGGATAGAACCCAGGTCTCCCACATTGCAGGCAGATTCTTTACCAGCTAAGCCGCAGGGGAAGCCTAAGAATACTGGAGTGTGTAGCCTATCCCTTCTCCAGCAGATTTTCCTGACCCAGGAATTGAACCGGGGTCTCTTGCATTGCAGGCAGATTCTTTACCAACTGAGCTATAAGGAAGCCCACATGTCTTTACTGGGGCTAAGAAAATATTACAAAATTCGGATTTGTTGTTCTGTTACTAAGCTGTGTCCAACTCTTTGAGACCCCATGAACTACAGCACATCAGGCTCCACTATCTTCTGGAGTTTGCTCAAATTCATGTCCACTGACTCAGTGATGTTATCTAACCATCTCATCTTCTGTCCCCTCCTTTTTCTTTTGTATTCAGTCTTTCCCAATATCAGGGTCTTTCCCAAAGAATTGGCTCTTTACATCAGGTGGCCAAAAGTTCCAATAAATTTTTTTTTAAAGGGGTGTTACATATACACAATGGAATATTCAGTTCAGTTGCTCAGTTGTGTCTGATTCTTTGTAACCGCATGGACTGAAGCACACCAGGCTTCCCTGTCCATCATCAACTCCCGGAGCTTGCTCAAACTCATGTCCATCTAGTCAGTGATGCCATCCAACCATCTCATCTTCTGTCATCCCCTTCTCCTCCTGCCCTCAATCTTTCCCAGCATCAGGGTCTTTTCCAGTGAGTCAGTTCTTCACATCAGGTGGCCAAAGTATTGGAGCTTCAGATTCAGTCTCAATCCTTCTAATGAATATTCAGGACTGATTTCCTTTAGGATTGACTGGTTTGATCTCTGTGCTGTCCAAGGGACTCTCAAGATTCTTCTCCAACACCACAGTTCAAAAGCATCAATTCTTCAGCATTCAGCTTTCTTTATGGTCTAACTCTCACATCCATACATGACTGCTGGAAAAAACATAGCTTTGACTATGTTTTTTGTCAGACCTTTGTCAGCAAAGTAACATCTCTGCTTTTTAATATGCTGCCTAGGTTGGTCACAGCTTTTCTTCCAAGGAGCAAGCATCTTTTAATTTACCCAACCATTAAAAAGAATGAAACTAGAACACTTTCTAACACCTTACACAAAAACAAACTCAAAATGGATTAAAGATCTAAATGCAAGACCAGAAACTATAAAACTCCTAGATGAAAACACAGGCAAAACATGCCCTGACATAAATCACAGCAGGATCCTCTATGACCCACTTCCCAGAGTAATGGAAATAAAAGCAAAAGTAAACAAATGGGACCTAACTAAACTTAAAAGCTTTTGCACAACGAAGGAAAGTATAAGCAAGGTGAAAAGACAGCCTTCAGAGTGGGAGAAAATAATAGCAAATGAAGCAACTGACAAAGAATTAATTTCAAAAACTACAAGCAACTCCTGTAGCTCAATTCCAGAAAAATGAACAAACCAATCAAAAAATGGGCCAAAGAACTAAACAGACATTTCTCCAAAGAAGACATACAGATGGCTAACAAATACATGAAAAGATGCTCAACATCATCATCAGAGAAATGCAAATCAAAACCACAATGACGTACCATCTCATGCCAGTCAGAATGATTGCTATCCAAAAGTCTTCAAGCAATAAATGCTGGAAAGGGTGTAGAGAAAAGGGAGCCCTCTTACACTGTTGGTGGGAATGCAAACTAGTACAGCCACTATGGAGAACAGTGTGGAGATTCCTTAAAAAATAGCAAATAGAACTGCCTTATGACCCAGCAGTCCCACTGCTGGGCATACACACCAAGGAAACCAGAATAGAAAGAGACACGTGTACCCCAATGTTCATCACAGCACTGTTTACAATAGCCAGGACGTGGAAGCAACCTAGATGTCCATTGGCAGATGAACAGATAAGAAAGCTGTGGTTCATATACACAATGGAATATTACTCAGCCATTAAAAAGAATACATTTGAATCTGTTCTAATGAGGTGGATGAAACTGGAGCCTATTATACAGAGTGAAAGTAGAGAAAAGGGAGCCCTCTTACACTGTTGGTGGGAATGCAAACTAGTACAGCCACTATGGAGAACAGTGTGGAGATTCCTTAAAAAATAGCAAATAGAACTGCCTTATGACCCAGCAGTCCCACTGCTGGGCATACACACCAAGGAAACCAGAATAGAAAGAGACACGTGTACCCCAATGTTCATCACAGCACTGTTTACAATAGCCAGGACGTGGAAGCAACCTAGATGTCCATTGGCAGATGAACAGATAAGAAAGCTGTGGTTCATATACACAATGGAATATTACTCAGCCATTAAAAAGAATACATTTGAATCTGTTCTAATGAGGTGGATTAAATTGGAGCCTATTATACAGAGTAAAGTAAGTTAGAAAGAAAAACACCAATACAGTATACTAACACATATATGTGGAATTTAGAAAGATGGTAACGATGACCCTATGTGCAAGACAGCAAAAGAGACAAAGATGTAAAGAACAGTCTTTTGGACTCTGTGGGAGAAGGCAAGGATGGGATCATTTGAGAGAATAGTATTGAAACATGTGTATTATCATATGTGAAACAGATCGCCAGTTCAGGTTCAATGCATGAGACAGGGTGCTCAGGGTTGGTGCACTGGGATGACCCTGAGGGATGGGATGGGGAGGGAGGGTCAGGATGGGGAACACATGTACACCCATGGCTGATTCATGCCACTATATGGCAAAAACTACTACAATATTGTAATTAGCCTCCAATTAAAATAAATTTTAAAAAATGAATAAAATATTGCTATTTGCAGCATCATAGATAGACTTGGAGACTGTCATACTAAAGTAACTAGACAGAGAAAGACAAAACCATATATCATTTATATGTGGACTCTAAAACAAAATGAAACAAATGAATTTATCTACAGAACAGAAATAGACTCACAGATATAGAGAATGAACTTATGGTTACCAGGTGGACAGGATTGAGGGTCGGGATAGACTGGAAGCATGGGATTGACATGTATACACTGTTATATTTGAAATAAAATGCCTTTCCATATTAAAAAAAAAAAGATTCATGTTCAAATAGAGGGGGGAAAGGGTGTTAAAAATGTTACTAGAAACTAAAACTAGCTTCCTCTAGTACAGGCTTGTGAAAATTATTTGAAGACTTAAGTCCCTTCATCTGTTCCTAAAAAAAAAAAAGGCATTCTAAAGAAGTAGCATAAATTATCAATAACTCATCATTCAAGAATGAGTAAAAGCTTAATAAACAAAAATTTTTATTATTGGATTGTGATCTTTAGTTTTCAATATATTCTACTGAATTCGGGTAGTTCACAGCCGACATAGGTCTGAGAAGCTAAACTTAGAGTTATTAAGCAAATCCAGTTATCAATGTCACATATTAGGATACAAAAGTACTCAAGTATTTTTACTTTTTATGGCTCTTTAAATACCATTAAGAAGGTTCCTTTTACAGATGCAACTTCAAGAGTTTCATCACAGAGCCCTAAGCTTTTAAGACATACTTTGTTAGCTCGATCCAACATGAGGGATTTCATGTCAGAGACATGTTCAATTGGCATTTGACCTTGTTTCACATTTTAGGAAACCCTATCTGGCTTCTTTAGTCCTCCATGCATTTCTTCTCTCTCTTTTTAGCTGCAGTGGGTCTTGGTTCTGCATGTGGGGTTTCTCTAGTTGTGGAAGCAGGGGTGGTTCCTCTCTTCGTGTGGTGCATGGGCTTCTCGTTGTAGAGGCTTCTCTTATTGCGGAGCACAGGCTCTAGGGCGTGTGGGCTTCAACAGCTGCAGCTCTTGGGCTCAGCAGTTGCAGCTCGCCAGCTCTAGAGCACCGGCTCAGTGGTTGCGGTGCATGGGCTTAGTTACCCCAAGGTATGGGAAATCTTCCCAGACTAGGGATTGAAACCATGCTCCCCTGCATTGGCAGGTGGATTCTTAACCACCAGACCAGCACAGGGAAGTCCCTCCATGTATTTCTGCTCTTGGAAGACAACAGAAGTGCAGATTCTCTTCATCCCCGTGTATCATATGTTCTGTAAAATGCTGACAATGAAAGGGATAACTTTCGCTGTTGTCCCAGTGGACCCTGGACTGCGAGAGGCTGCCAAACAGGGAGACTCTTTCAAGTGTAGCTTATTGGATGGCTCTTTGTGCCTCTTCCATTTCAGTCTCTCACCTATGAGAAAGCACTTTAAAAGCCACAGGGGAATATACCCATTTGGAGGTTTAGAAAGAAAACAAAATGATATTCTTTTTTCTTCTCCCCAGGAAGATCAGAAGTCTGAATGTCATTATTCTCACACTAAATGACCTGACAACAGTTAAAAATACATTTGCAGTATAGGGTTAATGTAAGAAGATAAAGAAAGGCAGCTATCCTTCCATATAGTCTCTGATTTCATTATGAAATCAACAACAACAACAAAAGGACCCACCAAAATAGAGCTGTTAGACTTTTTTCCCCTAAGAAAATGGGTAAAGCACATTTTCTTTTGTCTTCTCTAATTTGCTTTTGAGCTCTTGACCCAAGAAACTGCATCTGATTACATATCGGAGAGAATAATAAACCTAAATTGATGACTGACATTTCTAACAGATGAACAGTAATATTTCACTGCTGAAATCCGGGACAGTTTTCTAAGGGCTCTTTTTACAAGTGAGAATCATAAATAGCCAGCAATTGAGGGTTTAATTATGAAATCAGGAGGCTTGATTTACGACCCTCTCTTCAGAGCCCAACAACACCTCTTCATTCGCAGACATGATGTCTTAGAGCTGCAATCACAAGCACTAACCTTATTGATTTCCCAGTCTTCCTCCAACTTTTTCACTGCAGCTGAGTCCTGAGTGGACTCCTGTACATCAGAAGTGCCCTGCTCCTCTCTGCCTGGCAGAGGAAACTTTGCTTTCTTTTCTGTTGAGCATTTTGATTTGGGAATGCTATTGAGCCAGTTTTCCATCTCCTGCTTAGCAGATTCAAGTCTGTTTTCCAAATCTTTTTGTTTACACTTCAGTGATTTTATATCATCTTTAATAATCTTCTGTCCTGCTGAAGATGTATTTTGCTTGACAGATTTTGCTAAAGTTAAAATCTTCTCTAATGTGCCATCTTGTAAATGGAGACTATTCTCTAGGTCCTGTGAGCAGAGAAAAGATTGTCACACAATATCACTGTTCAATTATCACAAGAGTTAGTTGATTTGTGCAAATTATAGAGTATTCTATTTCACTAGTGGGAAGCTTTGTAAGAAACACATCAATCCATATCACAAAGAAGAAACTTTGGGCAAAATTTAAACTAATGTAGTGACCCAGGTCAAATTCCCAAACAGATTTTGTAAGATACTAGAAGATTTTATAAGATTACATTTATAAAAAGTAATGAAGAAAATGTTCACAACCCATTCCTAGAACATAGGAAATGGCCAACACATATTTGTTGAGTATATATTTTGTTCAAGATACTAATTAATATATAAATAATACTAAAATCAAACACAACCAAAACACTAAATAATAAGTGCCTACTTTGTGCAAGGCCCTAAAAAGAATAAAATCATTTAGTATGTGCTTATATGAATCTAGTGCTAACATTTAAAACTCAGAGCAAAGCTTAAATCAATCAAATGCAATATCTTAAATATAGCAGGAACTCAATCAACACTTACTAAATGCTTAAATGAACGAGGCTAATTTGAGATCTCCAGACTCAAAAGGAATTTGATAAACTATAGCAGGTACAGATGTTACTATTGAAACAGAATAAGCCTGAAAGTTACTAGGTGAACTATGCTGTATTTATTGCTCACTGTTCTAATGGACTACACAATAAGTATTCATTCATTCATGCGAGTAATATGATCAAGTTTTGAAATGACATAGATGAGTAAAATATAGTCCCTTTACAATCCTGTAGCCTAGTGAGAGTGACACAGAAGTAAACAGACGATTGTAATAGAGTGTGGAAAGATGTATGCTAACAGATATGCACAAGTCATTGAAACTTTTTCAGCGGGAAGAAGGGAGTTCCAGATTGCATTTTGGATAGATACAAGGTGGCCATGGGCCAGTTGCACCGGCGAGAGCCTGTTCAGACATCTAACAAACACAGGCATCTGTGAGACGAGGGTCTGCTCTAAAGCAGCGGTCATGGGGTAACAGCAGAGGGACCAAGTGTAGAGATATCCCAGAGATGAAAGAGACAACTCTTGATGCCCCTCTAGACTGGGCAGCCTAAGAAAGGATATCCAGGTTTCTGACCCGCAGCCTAGAGAGATAGTGTAGATATCTAGAATCAGAGGAGAAGAAGCAGGCTCACTGGAAGGAGTGGGGGTACAGAAAAAAGGAAGGAGATGACGAGTTATTTTCTGGACATGCTGAACCAAAAATAACTATGAGACACTCAAGTACAGAAGCCTAGTGGGGTCAGAACACCCAAGTGGCAGCCCCCACTCTGTCATTTAGCTCATCATATATAAAATGAGGAATCTGAACTTGATAGTTTCTGAGATTCCTTCCAACTATAGTCATGTCTTATACTTTTCTCAGTATCTGAGGCACCCAAACAGGAGCTTGGACATGATGACCCTCAATATTTGTCAAATTCTCACTGTTAAAAAGGGAGGTAGGATTTCCCTGGTGGGCCAGTGGTTCAGACTCTGCGTTTCCACCGCATGGGGGCTCAGGATCAATCTCTGGTCTAGAAACTAAGATCCCGCATGCCACGTGGCCAAAAAAAGAGGGAGAGGGAGGTAGCCTTGTGACAGTGTCAAGCTATTCTGAAGGGGTAGTCTTGCTTGATTCCCAAGTTCCTAAAAAGAAGAGATCAGAAATTCCCAAACTCAAGGCACTAGTGCTTCCTGAGTCTCACCCCATGCAATCGCCAAAGAACCGTGAAAGCAGCATAGAAAAGAACATGCTTTGCTGTTTCCTTCCAGAGGACACTGCATTTGTTGGCTGTGCAAACAGTGAGCTTCCAAGGAATGTGTTTTGAGAATGCTGGTAAAGAGCTGCAATGCTTACTGTGTAAGGTGAGGGGTTGTTGAAGTGGTGCGGGTGGGAATTTTAAAAGCTCTCCATCTGCAGAGAACTCTAAGATAGTCCATGAGTATGAAAATAAATAAGGTGAAAATTACACAACTCTCATCCACCCATAATGAAGACTGCAAAACTGAACCATTTCCCCTTTGGCCTTATTGTGTTAGGGGCACCATTTGATCACTCAGTTATCTCCTGGAATCACTGCGCTTTTTTCTAAGACAGAGATCTCCAGAAGCTACTGACTAGTCATGAGTGGAATTATCTCTAAGGGTCCAGAGGGCTGAGTACTGTCCAACTCAAATTATAAAGAATTTGCTCACTAATGAAGAACATTTCCACTTTTCATGACCAGATAGGACTTTATCCAATAGTCATCTGAAAAGCATTTTCAGCATTTTAGTTTCTTTTTCTTTTTTAATTTCTGTTCTTTCAGCATTTGAATTTCTGATCAAGGACACTAATTTGTCAAGTTTTATTTAATATTAATCTTTTTAAAATGCCTATCATTCTGGATATTGCTTAATACCTGCAGTTTCTGTAGTTTTTCCTCAACTGCTCTTTCATCCACAGGCCTATCAGAAAAACAGACAAATTCCTTAGTGATACAGTCCAATGCAGTGTTTAGGTCTGTGACACAAAGCTGGTAAGAGTCGTGTTCTTGAACATGATCTTCTAGTTTCTGCACAGAATCCTAAAAATAAAACATTGACAATGTATGAATTAGATTTCTGAATTATCTCACTCAGAAAATAATTAAATTGTTCATAAATATTTACTTTATGAGGGTTCATCTTGAAACAGAAATAAGACCATAAATCATTCAGAGTTCTTAAGTAAAATTTTTAGTGTTGAGATATTTATTTGTTCCCCACTCCACGTTTCTTTGCTTTCATTTCACTCCCGAAAACAACTTGTCAGAGGTTTACAAAATGAAATGGCTACAAATTATATTACCAAATCACAAACATCCATAATAAAGCAGCTCCCTCAATTATCCTTCTCAGAAATGAGACTGTGTGAAATCAGTCTAACCTCAGATTCCTTTCCTAAGAATCAAACCCCAAAGTTGGGATAAAGTAATCCTAACTCAAGAGCAAAACCACTTTCAAGTTCTCTTCCTGGAGTAAGAGAATAAGGTGACCACCCCTGATCAGAAAAGCAGCAATTAAATAACTCACAGCAAAGTGAGCATAATCTTCACCTCTGCACAACTCCTGCTATCCGTATAAGTGAGATTTCTAATCCAGGCAATCCTTACACTGAATCCAACTTTCAGTGTGCAAAGGATATAAATAATTCTCTTAAGATAATACTATGCTTCATGACAAAATGACATTTTACTTCTTAATTCTTTTATTGTAGATCATGTGGAAAGACTAAAGGGAGAAACCTGATAAAGTTTATACAGAATAATGGATACAACTATCACAATAGATGATGGGTAGATGTGTGGATGGATAGATGGATGAATGGAATGATAGACTGATGGATGGATAGATGGATGCTGCATGGACAATTTTGACACTATCATTACATAAAAATGCCTAAGGGAATTCCCTGGCAGTCCAGGGGTTAGGACTCCACATTTTCACTGCTGAGGGCCTGGAAAAAAATTTTAAACCTTCCAATCCCTGAAGAGGAGAACTTTGATGAAAGGAGATAACACTATCATCAAGTAATACACACTAGATTTCTCTAGCAAAACTGACCAAATTGATTCCTCCATTTTGTGGAGCTAGCATTTGTATCTAAAAATGATAATTTTTAAAAGCTTTAGATTTTCCAAAAGAACCAAAAAGTGGTTCCATACACAAATAATACATAATCAAGCATACTGAGGACAATCACTTAAAGTTTGGTTTTGAGCATTTCACCTGCAGTTGTTGAAGAAGACTCTCATGTAGATGCTTGATTTCCAGCCACGGTTCTTCACTAAAGTTGGGATTTTTAGTGCACTCTAAGAGGTAATTTCCTTGAGATTTTAACTCCTCTAGTAAGAATGTCAAATCCTGTGCTTTCTCGAGGAACTTCTTATAAATTTTTAGTTGAGCTTTCTTCTCCTGTAGACCAGGTTGCAGAGCAAAGCCCACTTCTTGTTTCTTTTTTAGTTCTGTGAGCATTAATCTCAGATCCTCCTTACTTTGCAAATACTTCTCGCCTTCTAGTAGAAGCTTTTCCTGATGGCTAAATTTTACAAAATAGTTTATAAATGAAATGACACAGCAAACAAAACAGCATTTTGCATCATATAACACAACATGCGTTATTATAAAAAGCATTAAAATAACAATACTGTACATTATTCCCAGAGACTTCTTTGGCATTGTAACATTCTAAATGGCACTAAGTTTAACTCAGAAATCAAGATAAAAATTAGTTGAAGTATGTCTTTAAAAACTATTGTTTCCATTATATAATTTGATCTGAGGACAAATGTTTAATAATTTAGATGTCAAACTAGTCCAGTTTTTATTATATTTAAATATAATTATTCTATGTTTTTCTTTTTCATTTAAGTAAAACAAACAAGCATGCAGTATATTGGCCAACTACTAGCTTGTGTTTCCTACAGCTTGATTTTAATTTTGATCTGATTGCTTCCTTATAAAAATATGAAATTTACATTTCCACCGAACATTGAATGTATCATGATTTGATGTGAAAGGAGTTAAGAATTTTCAGCAGAATTATGTCCGCTTAACTCAGACATTTATAAATGTTTCTCATAGCATATATATTTAAAAGCATAAATCATCCTATAGTAATGTAAACCCTGAGGTTGTCTGGGGGCAGGAGGTTTGGTACAGAAGGACTTTATTGATGGTGGAATGATAGACAGTGTTAATTTGTTACCAGCGGTGGGTTGATGGACCAGTCAAAGTAAATAGGGAGTTACGACAGTGTGTTTCATATCTGATCCAGAGAACTAATTCTGTTTCTGCCTCAACACTGTGGTTGTCCCTGACATTACTTTCTCTCCAACAGATATATTATATCTACATCCAGAAGGTAGACAAAACATACTTGTTATGGCTCCACTGTGCAATGAAAAATCAGGAAAATGGTGAAGGCATGCCCTTTACCTTAGATATGTGTTGGCCAAATGGAGTGTGTTGTCCCACTGGTTCTTGATATCAGTGAGGGTCTTTGGAACAACTGGAGCCTTGCTGCTCTCAGCCTGGCTCATGATGGCCTGTATTTTAGCATCCCCTTCAGGTTTTAGTAAAATGATTTCCTAAATCAAATAAAAATGATCTTAAAATCTCATTCATACTACTTAGGGATTACATATAATATCTTTTTACTTATAAACATCATTCAGAGATTCTAACTGCAGAGTAGATTCCAAAATTCCCCTTTCCCTTTTACATATGCCCCAAGTACAAAGATATCCTTCACATTGTATAGAACTGCTTCTCAGCAAACATCTGTCACATTACCTAGTCTCCTCTCGATTCTCGATTACAAAGAAATTATGTACAAAAAAAAAAATCCCTGGCAAATCCTCCTTCCAACCTGCACCATTATTTACAAATAAAAAGTTGGGGTAACAACCTGAACAAGACATCTTTATACACCTAAGAGTGGGTTTCCAGCTTCCTATACGAAAATGTACAGTGTCACAGGCCAGCTCCTGTTTCTCTAGCACAACATAATTAATTCTCATTCCCTGTACTTTGATTTTCCTCTTTTGCCCTAAACAATCAAGTTCTTCTCTTTTTGGAAACACTACTTCAGATTCACCTTCTCTGGAAAACCATTCAGATGTGATCCCAAACAATTTTGACTACTTCTGTAGGTCAAACTAACCCTTGAAACTTGACCATTATCTTCCTCCACAGTTAGTATCTGATAAACCAGGACACACTCAACCCACTCATGATCTAATACCCTTTAGGAACCATACATATCCACTCTGAAAATGAGCTCCTCTCCAGCCCCGACTTTGACATTGCCAATGCCTCTGACGTACTGACAGCCATTCGTTTAACATCCTAGCAAACTCCTACCTGCTGCAGTTCTAATTTATAGTCTCTATTTCATATCTGCACTCAGTGAAGATGGCTAATAACTGGGCACTGCTCTCACAAAGAGAGGATATACCTTTCCTTTATATATGCATTAAAATAATTTTAGATCCATCACAGCCCTTCTCTTTTGTAAGCTCGGTCATCTGAATTTCTCACTCAATCCACACTGATCCTATTTTCCATTAACAAACAAATCTTTGCAATTTTCCTCTAAATCTTTTTAAAATTGGAGTTCATCCTGACCTCTGACATTTAGTTTCCACAGTTATACCTTTATTTTATGGATTCTTTCCTCAAGTGGCATTTTGCCTTCAGATGAATTCAAAACCATAAGGGATTCTTTAATCCCTGTTATCCAGTGAATTACATCATGTGCAAGATCATTAAAACTCTGGTCCTCGGCAGGAGGTAACTTATCCTCTTCGTCGGTTTCACATATTTGTCCCAATAATGTCTGGTATCTATCAACCAAAGTGTTGATTCCGTTACTATTTCTTCTTTCTCAGTAATCCCATATTGCTTCACAGAGTTGTTCAACTGGGCCATTGATTCGAATTGTTCCCTGTAAATTCCAAATATCATTGGAAGATTATAGGAGCCATGATACACCTTCAGAAACCACATCCCCAAGAAACACATTTTGTGCAAGGTCAGCTATACCTCTTTCTAGCTAGAGCTTGGCAAAATAGCTCAGTTTTCTCTCGTGTTCCTTCCATTTCTTTCCATATTTCTTCTTGATTAGTCAACCACTTACTCAGGTTTCTGTGGTCATTCTGGAGTCTAAAACAACATCACACATGTTAAAATATGTGTGCAGCAAAAAGTGTCTATCTGAAGAAAATGTTGGCAGAAATCTTATAAGCCAACCAGGTTTTTTACATTTTTTTAAATTATTCTTTATAAAAAATTTTGTAACATTATTTAGAAATAAAATTATAACATTAAAATCTGAATAATAATAGCATGTATTATAGTGGAATTCTAATAAGCCATAAATATATATCATAAGCTTCTCAGGTAGCTGAGTTGTAAAGAATCCGCCTGCCAATGCAGGAGACCTGGGTTTGATCCCTGGGTTGGGAAGATCCCCTAGAGGAGAAAATGGTAACACACAGTAGTATTCATGCTTGGAGAATTCCATGGACAGAGGAGCCTGGAGGGCTACAGTCCCTGGGGTCACAAAGAGTCAAACATGACTTAGCAATGAGCATGAGATATATCATAAAAAATAAGAAACAGAAAATATTTGGGGGCCCTCCCCTGAACCTTTGCCATAATTTGAAGAATTCTCCAAACCTCTGTATCCCCAGTGTCAAACATGGGTTTAAAAGTACATATTTTATTTTTGAAATTCATGTGTATATAGATTCCACTGCTAGCTGAACTGAGGCAGAGTACATATGAAGATTTTACATAAGCAAACTTTCATAGTAAGTTTACTGTGAGAGATCACCTTTATTTCCTACCTCAGTAGCTGCTGCAAGCACTCATCAAGCTCCTGTGCTCGTGCCTGACATATGGACTCCATTTTTCCTAATTCAACTTCTTGACTCACGATCCAACTGTTAAGCTTCTTAACAGGTGCTTTGGGCAGATGTTTTTTCACATGATTCAGTACAGTTCCCACTTGCTGTATTTCACTGCCCTTTCCTTCAAGAGTCAAGAAATCCTTAAGAAAGACAAACAGTGAATTATATCCTACAGGCAAGCCTTAGTATGGTCCCTGTCACCCCAGTGATACTTTTCCAAGATAGTACACAGACAGTCATCTTCATAACTTCCTCTGTAAAAGAAGAGCTACGGAGATATGGCTAACCCCAATGGCAAATGATCAAAAGATGATTTATTTAGTTTTAGACTGTGTGTGTACACTGGCGTTTGCATCTGACTTTCCAGGAATCACATCAAGCAAAATGATGCCACGGTGTGGGTCAGTGGGAGTGAGACCGGGAAAGCCACATTCTGTTCAATTTCTCCTAAATATTTGAGCCTTTCTGGCAACCAATATATAAAACCAGGCAGCCTATTTTCTACTCAACTTTGTCAAGATCAGAATTTTATTTCAATGTCTGGGTTTCAAGGTTTGAGTATCAATTACTGAGGCCTATGGAATGAGCAAATTTAAGGAAAAGAAAAAAGTTGGAACTCTAAATGAAAAAAAAGAGAAGAAAAATGATTCTGTCGATAAAAAATGGTTATCATCAAAGCAAGGAATATACTGGGAACATTTAATGCTATCAAAAAGCTGGAGAGTATAACTTGTCACCTAAAATACTTGACAATCTACTATAAAGTGATCAAGAATTGAGGGTGCCACACACATTTTAAATTCCCTATTAATGCCTCTTATCTCAGGCTACCTTCCACTCCACTCCCATCAGCAATGTATTAAAGTTCAATTAAAATTTTTAGAAAAAATATGGCTGGGAAAAGATTCTATAAAAAGCCAAGCAATCTCTTACTGGAAACTGAGTGGAGCCAAATTGGGTAAAGCCTTTATTTTTTTTTTATCAAATATGATTTTAACACAACTGAATTAACCAGCAAACATTAAAGTTAAATAGCATCTTAGAAAAGCTGTGAAAACTATTTTCTGTTTAAGTCACTTCCAACTTTACCCAGTAAACATAGAGTGTCAAAATATTTGAGAAAAGGTCAGATTTTTTTTGTAAATATTATCTTTATGTAGGGAAATTACTAAGTCAAAATAACTATTATCCTATCTACTTATATACAGTTCTGCCTCCAGTATTTTAATTTTGATAAATTTTGAATGAAATTTATATATGTCTTCTTACAGAAAGTTTTTGTAGTTTTTGTTCCACACACTTTTTTGTTTCTGATGGTTCAAAACACTCCTTAAGGTTCATTTAATGCTGTCAAACCAGTCATTAAAGTTCTTGCACTGATCTGTAGGAAAAAAACAAAGGAGGCTGTATTTATTCTAAGATGGCATCACCTACCTTGTTAAATTAAGAGATTCTGAAACTTGCTCCCCATGCCATAGGTACAAGTCACTGTGAAATGATAATAAACTAAAACCTAATTTTGAGGGTTAAAAGAACCTACACAGTAATTGTGGCATATTTTCTATACCAAACCTCCTTTCCAATCATACAAGACACACACAGAAACCTACAGGGGGCAGCCTGCTCACAGGCATGTCCCCAGACTGACCACAGTGAGCAGGTCAAACACGAGGACCTAGGTGCCTCTCCTTCATGAAATAAAGATCTGGGACTTGAACAAAAGGTGTCTTTTATAATAAGCATATATCAGTGAGTGTGCTCCCAAAAGATTTATCTGACTATTATTTCCTTAAATAGGCTCTGTGCAACCATCATCTCTAAGTGAAGCTTAGATTAATTAGCCCTTGTGTTCACAGTACCTATTCACTTTTCAGTATTCCCAGAAACAGTAAGGAAGCATTGCACTCACCATTCAGCAACTTAGAAAAGTGATCTTGCAAAACACTTTTTTTGGTATTAAATAAATCACTGACACTTTCATATTGCTTTTTTAATTCAGAGAGTTCAGGAGTCAGACAACCTATTTGATTCTCAAGTAGTATCATACTGTGCTTCTGCTGTAGAATTTGTTGTTGAATCTCCTAAATATATAAACAAACAACCAATACTTAAAACGGGCTCAGTTTACACACAGAATGTTAGGTATCCATTGTTTCTATTAAAACCTAGATAATTTTTTACTGGATCTGCTTTCTCTTAGGTAATAAATGTATGTGCTTAGTCACTCAGTTGAGTCTGACTTTCATGACCCCATGAACTATAGCCTACCAAGCTCCTCTGTCCATGGGCTTCTCCAGACAAGAAGCCATTCCCTTCTCCAGGGGATCTTCCCAACCCAGGGATCGAACCCAGGTCTCCTACATTGCAGTCAGATTCTTCACTGTCTGAGCCACCAGGGGAGCCCCAATAAATGTATTTTACAGTTTCACCTTTTAACTAGAGAAGGAAATGGCAACCCACTCTAGTGTTCTTGCCTGAAAAATTCAATGGACAGAGGACCCTGGTGAACTACAGTCCATGGGATCAGAGAGTCAGACACAACTCAGCAACTTTCACTAACTCACTCACCTTTTAATTCCTTTGTGGGCAATAATTACTTGATATTTAATATGGACTGTAGCCCACCAGGGTCCTCTGTCCATGGTATTCTTCAAGCAAGAATACTGGAAAGGGTTGCCATTTCCTTCTCCAATTAAAAGGTGAAACATACACAAACTGTTTTTCTGACTATTCTCCCCAAGCTTTCATTTTTTTAAAATAATTATTTGTATTAATTTCAAAAGGATAAGACCACCAGAAATAAGTGGAAAATAAATCTGAGCCACAGAAGAGAAGTAGCTAGGAAGTACCTCTAGTTTAGTAAAGATCTCCAAGCTGTCGGAAGGCGACAAGGCATTTAAGAGAGACTCAGTCATTCCAATCTGGGTCTTGGCCTGGTCGAGATCCTCCCTTAGCTCGGCTGTGCTGCCACTGATTGCACCACAGTTGGATTCCCCTGTTAAACGCATTTTCACATGTTCTATCTTGTTCAAAATAGAAGACTCCATCACCTGAAATTATGAAATACGTGAAGTACTGTCATAGATTTGATTTACCTAGATTTTAAGACAACTACATTGCTGAAGAATGAGTTGAAACTTTGTTCATTTCAATGTGAAATCACCTCTCTGTGATTTTTTCTTTGTTCTACATGATGATACAGCAGTTTAAATATTGCTGTTAAAAAAAAGAGTTACATGAAAAACTGAAATTGATATTCTAATTTTTTTCTAAGAGAGTAACAGAATTCTTCCCCTTGAAACAAGTTTTATTTAGCATACCATGGTGCTTATTGGGAAATAATATTAAAACATATATAAAAAAGTAAATAGCCAGCATTTACGGTTTATTATATACACAGAATCATGGTAAGTATTTTATATACAAAATTCAGGTTTGAGAAGGATAAGCAAATTGCCTAAGACCACAAAGGCAGAGCAAGGCCTTTCCCCAGAAAGTTTGACCCCAGAGCTCATGTTCAAGCACTTTTGCATCTTTATTTAAGTAAAAGTCTAACAAATCTCTCATACAACAGAAAATCACAATTGGGGCAATCTCTCTGTTTCCCTGTCTAGCAACTAATAGACCTGGAATCACTGAGCCCTATTACTCCATCCTATGCCCAAGAACACTTATGAGGAAACCCTTATTTTTCATGAGAGCACAGTAACATCTCCCCGTCCACACAAGAGGTCCATGAAATAAGTGAATTGAGAATAAAACAATGCAAAAAATTACTCATTCTAAATTGGAACAAATATAATAAATTATGCTGTTAAAAATTCGGTTGGGCATGAACAAAGGTGAATCAAATAATGACCCTGTTTTTATTTTAGGTTTAAGTTTTAGAATTCTGGTTTATAAATATTACTATAGAGGATAGAGAGCATTTTTAATTGCAACTTTTAAACAAAAATTCTCTTACCTGTAATTCAAGAGGTATTTCACTGCTTTGAAGCAGGAATTGTATTTTAGCCACTCTTTTAGAAAATTCTGAAGGTTTTTGTTCATGGACTTGTAACTCTTCCTAAAACACATAATGCCAATAGAAAATATATTTTTATTTTTTACTTTATTTTCTGGTACTCGTGATTGCTACTGAAAATATTTAGCAACTAAAAAAGCTTTGAATTTTCCCTAATCACTTGATTTTTGACAGAGTCCTGGGAGATACAAAACTAAGTGTCTTCATGAGTCAGGCATATGTTATAACTGAGTGAAACTCTCTGGCAATAACACATTTGGAAAGTCTTTTCCAAAAGTATAAAAATGGATATGTGGACTTAAAAGTGAATAAAGTGATCAAAATTAGAGAAAAAAAGATTTGAAGCATCAGACTTGGAATACTGTAAAGTCATCATGCTTTCGTACATACATTTTTATTTTACACTGAACCACATATAACGGTATAACTCTCTTCCTCTCAGCCCATCCATGTGCCTATATACTTATCTCTTAACAAACAGACAGCTACCTGTTTCACTATTTTATGTCTCCTTGTTGAAATTCTTTTCCAAAAAAACCAAGAGCAGAGTGTAGCTTCTAGTCACTAGTTGCTGGTGGTCTAATAATAAAGATACAGCGCTCTCACTACTATAGCACAGGTTCATTCCCAGCCAGAGAACTAAGATCCTTCTTCAAGCTGCCACACACTTGACCCATTCCCGAGGTCACTTTTATCTACGAACCTCCAGGTAAAAAAAGCTTTGAATTTTCCCTAATCACTTGATTTTTGACAGAGTCCTGGGAGATACAAACTAAGTGTCTTCATGAGTCAGGCATATGTTATAACTGAGTGAAACTCTCTGGCAATAACACATTTGGAAAGTCTTTTCCAAAAGTATAAAAATGGATATGTGGACTTAAAAGTGAATAAAGTGATCAAAATTAGAGAAAAAAAGATTTGAAGCATCAGACTTGGAATACTGTAAAGTCATCATGCTTTCGTACATACATTTTTATTTTACACTGAACCACATATAACGGTATAACTCTCTTCCTCTCAGCCCATCCATGTGCCTATATACTTATCTCTTAACAAACAGACAGCTACCTGTTTCACTATTTTATGTCTCCTTGTTGAAATTCTTTTCCAAAAAAACCAAGAGCAGAGTGTAGCTTCTAGTCACTAGTTGCTGGTGGTCTAATAATAAAGATACAGCGCTCTCACTACTATAGCACAGGTTCATTCCCAGCCAGAGAACTAAGATCCTTCTTCAAGCTGCCACACACTTGACCCATTCCCGAGGTCACTTTTATCTACGAACCTCCAGGTTGTCTATGAACCCACATTAATACCTACTAACATCTTCTTGGATTACCACAAAGAAGACAATGGAATTCAGGTCTCCCTGGAGGAATAATGAAAGAAATAAGGGTTTCCTTGTGCTTTCTCTATCCCTCTTCAAGAAAGCAAACTTGATAGTAAAATGTCAATGTTTATAAAAAGGACATGTGTTCTATTTCTGTTCAATTACCTTCAGTTTTTCTGTTTCCTCTTCAGTCAATTGATGTAATTCCAATTTTTGAAGGACCTTTTCAGTCCACTCATCAATTCCATTTTTTAAGTAACAAAGTTTGTCCCATAAAGCTAGAGCTCGGCCAAGATTTTCATAGTAGTCCTCTGTCTTCTCATTTATCTACCATAATTTAAAAATAAATATAATACATTGAATGGCAAAAAGTATAAGAATCACTGTTTTAGTCAAGCACAACTTTAAGATAAAATTTTAGACTACCTTTACTTGCTAAATTATTTGCTTTATCAAAAATTTTACTTTAATATACCATGTAGTTCATTATTCTACAAAAATAACTTAGCTGATTTGCTG